>VOQK01040658.1:0-10110 GCA_015052645.1 Benitochromis conjunctus
CGATATCGTAATTTCACTGTATAATAAAAATTAGAATGATATTAATGTTTTTATCATGTTGTTATGTGATACCGTGGATAGCTGCTGCCATAAAATTGAGCTCTTTACAACAAACGCTCTCAGTCGCCGTTGCCATTGGCAGCAGTTGCCCATAGACACCAGTAGTTTTTCCCCACTCTGGCGTCCTTGTGTGACGGATTGTTTTCATCTTCATCTAAACTAAGTACTGGTTGACTATCTTCATCCTCTCTCTCGGTTTGCTCTGGTTCAAACTGGAAAGGTTGAACAGAAGCCATTTCCAGTGCACTGCTAACTGTAAACTTGATGCGGTGCAGCCATATGTCGTCACTACCCAGAGTGCATTGAGAAGTAAATAACAATGGTGGCCTACTGGTAAACTGGTTTTATATAAAATGTGCTTAAAAAGAAAACATTTCGCGTATTTTAATACCACGTATATATTATTGAAAGCACAGGACATATTTTAGCGTAAACTTGTCATAATAGTTGGGGTTCCCTTTAAGAGAGTTTTGGAAGATATACCCATAGTATCAATTTGCTTCCATCAATATGGCCTATTCTTTCTTAAAATTTTATATTTTCTCAGGTTAAACATTTGATATACTTTTATGTTTTATTGTGAATAAAATATGGTGTGTGATTTACCATCAAACCAGGAGCCATGAAGTGCCTTGAAGGCTTTCCCTGAGTGCTCTGCAGAGAGACACTTGACATAAACGCAGCCCTGTGAAGATAAAAAGAAGGTAGGGAGTTAGATCTGCAGCCAACAGCATTAATGCCAAACTGTGGGTAGACAGAACGTACCTCTCGTGAGGTTTTGTCCACAGCTATATGGACGATGCCATCATTATCGCTGCATTTCTCCAAGATGGCCTCACGAATGGCTAGATCCCAGTTCTCCCCAACCTCCCTGAAAACATCAGTTAACAGAAAGTCATGTCTGTAAAAACCTTAGTGTGATCAACTTGTTTCCATTTTCAGTCATTTGCCACCTACTGGCTCTGTTCCATCTGGATTTTAAAAGAATGGCGATAACAACCGTATAATTATTAACGTGATGTAAAACACCAAACCGCAATGTCATTCCTATAGCAACATGGTAAATTGCACACAAGCCCAGGTATGTTTCAGGACCAAGAGCCACATGTCAGCCTCCAACAACTTTTCACCCAAAAGAGAGCTGCTTCAAGAACCTCCAAAGGACAGTATTTTGCAAAATCTGCAAGGAAACAGTTGCTTCCACCTTTAGCAAGAACAATCAAAACTAACCAAAAACAAACAAACACGATATCACAAGCCTTAATGGTTACAGACCTGTTGTTCTAACCTATGAAGACATTTGAGCACCTGGTACTATCCCATGTAAATCTATTACTGGAGCCCCTGATGTTCGCCTACAGACCCAACAGGTCAGTAGATGATGCGCTGACCTGTACACGGGACTGCATTTCCCCTCCAACATCTGGACTCTGCAGAAACTTGTGTCAGGGTACTTTTGTTGACTTTAGTTCCACTTTTAATAAAATCATCCCAGCTTCCACCTGCAGCTGGATCACTGACTTCCTGTCTGACAGACTGGGTAGGCATGCCTCAGACTTTCAGTGGATCAATAGCAGTTCCCTTCAGGACTATATATACTTTCTCCTCTTCTCTTCACCCTGTACACCAACAGCTGCACCTCTGGTCACCAGTCTGTCAAGCTCCTTAAGTTTCCAGATGACACCATATCGGGCTCATCTCAGGTGAAGACAAGTTCATCTATAGGAGGGAGATTGACAGCCTGGTGACCTGGTCCAGTCTCACAACAACCTGGATCTGCATGTAGATATGGATACCTGGATATGCAGACCCACCCTTTGCAACTATAACTGCTTCAACTCTTCTGGGAAGGCTTTCCACAAGGTTTAGGTGTGTGCTCATGGGAGTATTTGACCATTCAGAAGCGCATTTGTGAGGTCAGATACTGATGCTGGATGAGAACACCTGTGGAGCAGAGGGTTCAGGGTGTGGTGCCGGGGGAAGGTTGGCTGTCGCAGCTGACAGCAGTCACCTAATCACACCTCCCCTTATTTCAGTAGGACACTAGGACCTGGGAGAGAAGAGTCTGGAGCTGTGCCGTAGTGACGGGAGGGAGACAACAAGGAGCGACTGGAAAGCTGCACTGTAAGTAAAACGACTGGGGACGTTACAGCATGGTTTGCAGTTCCTCTTCTACTTCATCCCAAAGCTGTTCTACTGGGTTGAGATCAGGACTCTGTGCATGCCAGTCAAGTTCTTCCACACCAAACTCACTCATCCATGATTTTAATGACATGTTTTGTGTACTTTGAACAGGAAGGGCAGATCCCCAAACTGGGAGCATGAAACTGTCCAAAATGTCTTGGTCTGCAGAAGCACTAAGAGTTCCTTTGACTGGAACTAAGGGGGCAAGCCCGACTCTTTAAAAACAACCCAACTCTATAATCCCCCCTCCACCAAACTTGACACAATGCAGTCAGACAAGTACTGTTCTCCATCCATTAAATGGTTATGGTAATGTTACGTTAACATACTCGGCAAAGATCCTAATATTACAATCCATGAACAATTTTATTTTGGTATCGAATTGTTATCCATGGCACAAAAGTCAGGTTCCCTCACATCCCGACGGTGCTCTATAAGACTGATCTAGTGACTGCATAGAACATTTGAGTACAATGAGCTCACTGTCATGTTCAGAAAAACAACTGAGCTTTGTGACGTGGAGTCGTATCAGCCGTATCCTGACATAGCGACAATACTGAAGTAGGTGATGGCTTTGAAATGATGCTCAACTAGTACCAAGAAAATCACCCCCACACCATTTCACTATCACCAGCCTGAACCGTTGATACAATTGTGGATCCAAACTTTTATAACTAGTAAAATACACGTTTAACTTTTCCATTTATAATGTACTTAGTCTTGAATCAAAGTCTGTTTTTTAACATTTAAACAACTCGCAAATTTGTAACCTGGAACATCACTAGCATGCAGCATCCAAATATGTGATCCTAACAGATCATCAACATGCAGGAGAAAGAGTAACTTACATGACTGGATCAAACATGTTCCTGATTTTCAGACATGGGGTCAGGCTATTGGGAGGTGAATTCCTCCGGTCCAAAGGAAATGCTGAAACAGCAATATGATGAATTCAGAACACACCAAACATGTTGCCTGGCAGGTGATGGCAGTAAGAACATTTCCATATCATGGAGTTTAGAGAACTGATTAATGCCATTAAGTCCATTAGTATTTGGACAATACAATTTGAGTGAAATGCCATCTGAAGCAACAAGACACTCTTTAGTGTTACCTTTTCCTTGCCAGACTTTGGGGGTAATCGAGGAGACCTTGTCACAATTAAGAGATGGCTGAATCCACCTCCAAACCAGGAAGTCTGCTCCACCAATCCTCTGAGTCTCTGTTCGAATCCTTGATTCATTTGCTGAAAGAAAACTCACAGCTCTCTCCCAGATCTTCTTCATTTTCCTCCTGTAAAACATTTACTACGTTACTAACAATTGACACAACTTCCTCAAAGAAAAACACCAACAGGCACACAAAAAAACAAAAAAAAACAAACAAAAAAAACAAAAAAAACTGTTTTCCACCTTTTACATTTTAAAAGATGTGACTTGTCACTGACACCAAAATTATTATTATTATTTTTTAAATTGTATTTTAATTCAATTCAAATAAAATAAATGTGACTAACTTGTGTAAATTCACAATAATTGAAATTATTTAGATGATTCATTACAGATTATTAATAGATTTTAAAATTTCATCACAAAGGGTACAGCAAACAGCACAATAGCCAAGCAGCTAAGTAAATTAATCACAGTTTATCGAAAAGTTAAAGTGAACTTTGGATAAAGAGTGGTGTTAGTTATGTTAATAAAGAAGTTGTTTTTTTGGTTTTTTTAAACAGAGCACTTCTGTTAAAGATTGAGCTGATCACTGCCTGCATTTTAAACTGACCACACAGCTGGCTACATTACAAAGAACATACAGATTTATGCATTCATAATAATTGATCAAAATTAAAGTTTATCATCTGTCTTTCACTCAACCATTCGCACCACTTCGCCTCGTCTGCAGCTCTTCAGACTTTAAATCGGTCTCATCCTGTTGCTTAACTCCAAATTTCAGGCTTTTTGTGCGCTCGGATTAGTTCTCCACATGATGCTCAGTTCCACAATTCTTCCCCAGCTGCTCGGAGCAATCTGCCCAATTCTCCATGAGTCTGTAAGCTGCATGGTTCTGTTGTCTGTCATGGTTCAATATTCCATCTGCGATCCATATCCTGCTAGACGCAAGCTTAATAATAAATGATGGATAATCTTTTATCATGGCTACAGAGAAATAGCTTAAAGTTAAACGTCTAATGTTAATGTGTGCACCTGCCTGTGTCAGCTGGAGGAGGCCAAACTGGCATAGTTTGCATTGATACTGCTGAACAAGTATTGTAATCCGATATTTATTTTAGTATTGATTAATATTTCATTATCAGTTTTTTGACAACAAATTAGAAACACATTTAAACTGTATCATTAATAGTGCTACCTTTCACTCTTCCAATTGTCACAGCTCCTCCCTTCACTAGCAGCTGAGGTAGCTGATGCTCTCAACACTGAATAACACATCTGTGCAGCTGCTAATGAGGGAAGCAGTAGTATCAGTTTATTAGTACAGCGTTTCCCAACCACTGTGCCGTGAGAAATGATCAGGTGTGCCGTGGAAGATTATCTGGTTCCACCTGATTAGTACTCTAAGCAATCAGCGTTGAGTACTAATCAGGTGGAACAATTACATCCTCGTCCACTAGAGGGCAGTACAACTACCTGCTCTAATTCAATGGGTTGCCAACTGCCAGTAAAACAGAAGAAGACAAAGAAGCAATGACATAATAGTCATGCTGTGAGACGACGCAGCGCGTCATAGCGACAGGTAAATATTTGAAAAGAAAACGTAGCGTAACGTGTGACCTGGGTCCTGGAGGAAATACCCACCAAGATGAAGGCCCTAGCAGGAGTCGTGGTCAGAAGAAAAGGTATACTGGTGCACGGGGAACAGTGATCCATAAGCTTTTTGTGACATGTTGTTTGGTGGTGTGCCGTGTGAGTTTTCTAATGTGAAATATGTGCCGAGGCTCCAGAAGGTTGTGAAACACTGTAGAGGTGTAACAGTGTGCAAACTGCCCTTCCCCTCTGGAGCAGCTCATGTCATTGATGTTCTCAACACTGAACATTGAGATTTCAAGACGTCACTAAAGCTCCTGTTTTCAGTACACCGATGTGTAATGTTAAGCTTGCCACATATTAACATCCGCCTCTCTGTAGAAAATTCCCAACAGCCACACTGATCATCTCTTATATGTTAATGGTTAATATTTGTATGTGAAATTAAAAACAGGTACGGCTCTACCATGGAAATCACTGTCTGTCAACACAATTTGCTACATCAGCCACAAACACAAGTTAAAGCTCTATCACGCAAAGCCATGTGTAAACGAGACATAAATGCTGGCTTGTCCTCTGGTCCAGAGCTCATTTAAAACAGACTGAGTGAAGTGGACAGCTGTGAGGTCGGATTAATCAACATCCTTTCTGAAAAACATGGACGCTGCGTCCTTCTGACTACGGAGGAGAGGGACTGTCTGGCTTGCTGTCATTTAAAAACCTACATCAGTCACTGTGTAGGGGTGATTTAGTGTGCTCAGCTGAGCTGCATATAGTTTTGCTTTATTATTTTTAAGGTAACCCAGGTGGGGCAGGCGGCTCAGGGGTTCACCTGCTGAAATTTTGCCTTTAAAGACGCCTCAAGTTTGCTTGTTGGAGTCATGTCACTGTTGAGGGGGTCTGGTGTTGACATTAATGTAACAAATTACCCCCCATTTCACCCCAGATAGAAATCATGCCATAACACACCTCAGAAACATTAGTTCCAAACTTTACACAGTAGTTCCTTTTATGGATGCATGAAAAAGGCTCCCACAAATAGAAAGACGGCCTTGAGCTTTAATTCAGTTCTGCGCCTGGACAGAAATATGATTTCTCCAAGAACAACAATGCAAATATGCAAAGTTGCATTTTACCAAGTAAAAAAGTTCAGACCCACCCCAACCACTCCGGGTCAGGGATGAGTTCTTGCCCCAAGTGGAGGAGTTCAAGTATCTCTGGGTCTTGTTCATGAGTGACGGGGGAAGGGAGCGGGAGATGGACAGACGGGTCGGTGCTGCGGCTGCAGTGATGCGGATGCTGCACCGGTCTGTTGTGGTGAAGAGAGAGCTGAGTGTAAAAGCAAAGCTGTCAATTTACCGGTCGATCTACGTCCCTACCCTCACCTATTTGTCACGAGCTGTGGGTAGTGACCGAAAGAACGAGATCGTGGATACAAGCAGCGGAAATGGGCTTCCTCCGAAGGGTGGGTGGTCTCTCCCTTAGAGATAGGGTGAGAAGTTCGGCCATTCGGGAGGGGCTCAGATAGAGCCGCTGCTCCTTCACATCGAAAGGAGCCAGTTGAGGTGGGTCGGGCATCTGATGCCTCCTGGGTGAGGTGTTCCGGGCATGTATGCAGGAACACAAACCTGAGGTCCATGAGGTCATAGGTTTGCCAGCTCCCACACCCCAGCACCAGGCTTTACTTTTACCTACATTATACATTATACAAAAGCTCTGAAGTAATTAGTTAGCGTTTGTAACTTAATAATCCATAAAAAGTGTTAGATTTTTTTTATTTATTGTGTTTTTGTGTGTGTGTGTGTAGTGCTGAGAAGAAGAATGCTCCAGGTGTTTGTTCTTGTTAGATCTACAGAGGATTCAACAAATTGAGTAACCCAAGGAAACTGCTCTGACGTCTGAAACTAAAGACAGGACTCACCTGTCCTGCGGCTGAACCAGTGAGTCTCTGACATGTGGGATCGGCAGGTAGGGCTGCAGGTCCTGGTTTTCTTGGCAGGCCTCACTATGAGTCTTCAACACATCTGGATAAGAAGACGGTAACAAACTCATAATCAATAAGCAAACACATCTGTTGTCTGAGTAAATATGATGTGTTCCTTACCAATGATCCTCTCCACCATGTCATACATTTGTCTCGTCTCCTCCTCGTCTCTCCTCCAGCGATACTTCATGTAGCAGACCACACTCCAGACACAACCTACAGCTATGCAGACAAACACCATCCACAGGTTCAAACAGAACAACTACAAATAGCTTCCACAGCTGCATGAATCAAAACTCTGTTGAATTAATAATTGAAGCTGGTGCTGGGATTGTTAACATGAACACACACATTCAGGGGGTCATAATAATCATGTATCCTCGTTTTCTTATCAGTCAGGTGACCAGACAATGTTGCTCCCGCTCACCTATAAACTGATCGATATTTCTGTTTAGTGTCAATATAACTTTTTATTATTGAAAAAAATTGCATGAAACAATAATTCTTCACTTGTGTAATCAGAAACAATTTGGCCCCATTTGTGTGTCTCCTGGGAAATAATTGTTCCCAAACGAGCTGCCTATGGTAACTACTGCAATATACCACCAAAGAATGGCATTAATCCCACAGGGAGCTCAAACCTGGATGGGGTGGACATTTGACTGATATGCATTGTTGCAAATATTAGTCAGCAGACAAAGTGTGTGTGCCTTTACAAATGACTACAAAGCTGCGTCTGCTTTTCAGGTATAAATCACGACACACTGCACAGACCTTTGGCCTCAAACACAGGTTTGATCATTCCATGTAAACATTACACACTCATCACACCAGGTGCTGTGCGAGTGCCTCCCAGTCTCCTGCTCCATCAGTCCTCATCCACAAACCAGATGCAGAAACTGGCCATGCTACCATAAAGGTAAGGCTCTCTGAATAATCTGCCTGCTCACTGCACAAGCTTAGTGAGGAGCAACGCCTGCCTGCACAGTCCTCATTACAGCTGTACCCACTATAATGTCTGATCTAAACTCCATGTTTCAGGCTTTGTGTAATGTGGTTTATTCACCGACTGCAATGAGGAGGACTCTGTTTATGATGGTGAAGAAGGCTCGGCGGAACCGGCACGTGAAGGACATCTTGGGATGAGTGGACTCCAGCCGAACGATCTCAGACACCTTAGTCACTGGGTGGTCTGCCGCCGCTCCCATTAGCCTGCATACACGGTGAGTGCATGTGTCACTGTCATGGAAGCAGTGAGGGATGTTTAAAGAGGCTTAGACATGAGTATATGTATACTGTGTATTACCTTATGCCAACATCCTGGCCTTTTTGGATGATCCATTCGAGAGAAACATTGAGCAAACCTTTAAACGATTTATTTTGAGCCTGCACAGAAAACAAAACAGATTATTCATGATTCTAATTTCTTTGAAGTGATTTCTTGTCATTTTTTTTTTTTTTTAACAGTGGTGAATGTAAGGCACTGCTGATTCGCTGAAAGAGCCCGGTGTTATACACACACTGCTGATCTATACGCCAAATTACTGACGTATAGATGAAGACAGTAATGCCATTTTACAACAGCAGCTCAAAACAAACTGCATAATATTTTATACATGAAGACTCATCAGCACATACAAGTAAACTGCACTGGATTAACCTGGTTACTGTACATCCACATACACAGCACAGCAGACTCCTGCCATACTCTTTCACTTTTTCTATTTAATGTTGTGTTCAAGAGAACGGTGTTGATGTGCGCATGTACCAGTAAATACACTGAGGCCTCATCTATGGACACACTCCTATTTGGATGCTTTTGGTCTCCACAGTCATGCTGGCCTGTAATCAAAAGATTAAACCGATGATAATCTTGCTTTAATCCAACATCCCCAGAACGCCACATACACAATAACGAGCTGATATGAGCGGGCAAAGCGTCAATGAGTAATCCAGAACACAACTACATAAATGTTAGAGACATCCGTTTGTGCTTTATGTTTCTGTATGAACAAAAATACAGCCTTGTACAGTGAATTTTTAAAATCCCCACGTATTGGGGAAAGTGACGTCTTGAAATTTCAAAAGGAAGTTAAATGGTGTAAAAATGGAGCAAATACCTTAAACTCTTGTGTTCAAATTAACTGATGTGGCAACTGTATTGTAATAAATCTACTACTGTGAAATAATCATTGCCATATACAATTAATAAGAATAAAAATCAATGCCCAATCAGCTGTCACACTGATGAGATTCAGTTTAGAGTTTATAGCTACCAGCGACAAAGGCCAAATGGTCATGAAGACTGAGCAGCAGCTTCTGGATCACATCCTTCTGCAAAAACAGGACACGATTATTTTAGAAAGTACCAACAAAACTGCACTGATCTGCATATTTATTCATTCTACTGACAAAGTCTACGTAGAAAAAAACAACAAAGCCGGCAACAAAGCAAATGGTGGCAACTTTAAAGAGTCTAAAATATAAGACATATTAAAAGTTATTTATTATTTTTTCCTTTGCTAATTCCATATATCTTGCTTCATATACATGATGTCTTCAGTTTGTATCCTCAACGTAGAAAGTAGCAAATATAACGAAAAAACATTAAGTGATGTCCAAACTTTTGACTGGTAGTGTAAGTGCTTCTATGTAATATGTAAAGCAATTGCACACTAAGCCTAATAATTGGTGATGCCACAATTTGCAGCAAGAACTGCAATCGAGCATTTTTGATAGCTGGCAATGAGTCGCTCACATCACTGTAGAAGAATTTTGGCTGAAGAATTTTTTAATGTAGCACCAATTCTGTTCATAATTTTTATGGACCATTTTATTCATTCTCACACACACACACACACACACACAAATATGGTGAAGGCTTCCACTGTGGTGGCCTCGATCTTTTTGGTAAGCACTGGTTTTAGCTTGATGCTTCCCTAAGGGTGCCAGTAAACCCTCCGTAGTGTTCGCATTGCTCACCGCCGCTGTTTATGCCTGCTGTAAGGCCGCTGCAGTATTCTTGTGAACAATCGGTGTCACCACTCAGACAATATCACGACACAAGTGTTGATATAGGAAGGGAAGAAGGCAAGACTGAAAGCAAAGACCTTCCCGAGT
>VOQK01040659.1:0-13233 GCA_015052645.1 Benitochromis conjunctus
ACATGTCTTGACTTCTTTAGACACTCTTTACAGGGACATAGTCCCTGATAATGAGAGGGGTGGAGGCCAACTCAACAAGTATGTTGTTGTGTGGGATAATGTCCATTCTCACATCTGGTCAGACAGTGGTCTGCAGCACATGACAGAATGCTGGTTGAATATCTCCCTCCCTACTTCTCATTCCTTAATCCAATAGAGGAGTTTTTCTTTGCCTGGAGGTGGAAGGTTTATGACCGGCATTCACATGCGCAAATTTATGTATGTTCAGTTACAATATGTACTGTTATATTGTTCACATTTGTGCACAGCTCTACCAAAAGGGTGTTTCTTATGTGTATTCTAAATAAGTGACTGTAGAGTATTTTTCCTTTGCACAATGTTGTAGAATTACAACCTACACAGTAAAAATGTGAAACATACGTATTCAGTGTCTTGTACTCTACTTCCCTAACTACAGGAATGTCTAACTTTACTGTAGATTTTACTGTAAATGGCTGTACAAAAAGTGTATAGTGCTGTCTTGAGCATTTTCAGGTAGTGTCACCGAGTTCTGACCGTTGTTTGCATTGGAAAACACAGAGAATACTGTAAACTGTCATAATGAAAACATGACAAAGCCATTTGACTATCTTGTTCATAAACATGGTGTCAAGACTTCCCATTTTGATGACACTGGCAGTTTCATTGACATGAATACTTGCTTTTGAGGAATGGATTATCGATTTTGAGCAAGTGACCTGCTTTTGCAGGTTATCCACTAGGTTTTGCAGTTTGCACCAATTGTTTTGAGAAATACACTAACTGCTGTGCAAATGTTAATAGTGATGTGAGAAAAGCACCAAAGCGACTGAGAAAAACTGTAAAAAAATCAACTAAACGTGCCTTTGTCTCTGCTTGTATTTAGGTCCATTGATTTCATAGTGGTTGAGTAGTTAGTTCTTGCCTCACAGCAAGAATGTTCTAAGTTCAAACCCTAGCTGGGTGTGTTTTTGTGTAGTGTTTGCATGTTCTCTCTGTAAATATGTGGGTTTGCTTTGGGTACTCCAGCTGTTCTAGTTTTGGAAGTTCCATTAGGATAATATGGTATTTCAGGCAGCCTTTTTGAGTTACGATGGGGCTAGATCATTCAGGATGTTGGATGAGGAGAGGGAAATTAAATTTGAAATTAAATTCTGGGGGACAAAATAGAACTTTATTAATCCCATGGGTAGGTTCCTCAGGGAAATTCAGTAGAGTATGTAGAGTAGCCAACATGTTAAAATTATCTTTTTTTCTCACTTTCTCGTTATACCCCACCCATCAGTTTTACACTTTTTAGTGTAAAATACGCATACTTCACATATCTTTTTAGTCTTGTCCCTTCATATACCGGTAGTACCAATTTAAAATTCACTATTGCACTACAATGAGGGACAAAGTATGTGAGGTAGTCAATCTTCAACATCTCAAGTGAAAATTTCACAGTGTGCACAGCCTCATATTAGCTTACAGAATTGTTACTATGCTGTTGACTTTGAGGTTTTATATTGATAAAATAAATATTAGTGTTGGTAAAATGAGTAATTTATCGCTCTTCGTAATTCAAAGGAAAGCGTTATAAATGTCTATGCATGACCATTAAAAATGTTAATCTTGATCTAGTTGAGTTAGAGTGGATATTGTAGAGAAAAGAAAAGAACTTCACAGATACACTTTTTAATAATAACTTTTCAATAATAATTACTTTTTTTAACGCCCAATATATTTATCTCAAAACACAGTTACAGTGGTAATCTTGAATAAACAGGATTGTTCTTCAAGTTCAGCAGTGTTTATTCTGACAGTAGAATGGCAGAAGGCTATCCTGCATACCAGAATACTGTTGTTGAACTCTTTTGAATACTTACGTTGGGGATTTGAGCCGTCCCCTTGCTTGTTAAAGTGATCAGCCCTTGGCTAATCAGCAGGGAGCATCTCTCAGCATCTCTGTTGTTGTGGGTAATTGATGAGTGGCTGCTACAGGAGGAAGCAGTCATAATTAAATTGAAACTCTTCAGCTCTTTTACCAGAGTATTCTTTGGCTGAGGTGACTGTCAGTCTCCATGGCAACTGCAAGATGCTGACACAAATTTGCAAAGGAGATGCAAAGTTGAGTGTTTAATTTTCTGCTGGCGGTGAGCAGCACACTCTGGGACTCAGAAGAGCCTTGGGTCATCTCTTGTGTATTTATCCATGCACCTGTGGAAATGCACTTTGCTGCGACTGACCAAAGTGAAGCACTCTTAGCTGTTAAATTGAATCATGGTCATGCAAGATGGATTGTTCCATTATGATACAAATCAGTTTAAAGGAAATATTATGCCCTCTCTTTTCCTCATTACCAGGAAACCAAAACTAAAAAAAAAGAGAAGCGCACAACGTTTACTCTAAACTTTATTTTATTTTCTTCAGTTTTGCCAACAAATATTGGAAATTATGCTAGAAACACAGTAGCTGCAAGATAAATGTTTTAAACAACATTTGCACCAAGAAGCCAAGAAATATGTTAACACTGCAAAAGAAGCAGTATAGCATTAAGTATGATTAGCCTTACATATGATATTTCAGCCAGTGGTCAACAAATTAGCATATAACACAAATCTACAGCTATTAAATTCACAAAGGCTGCTTTAATATTCTGTTTCCAGTGTTAAGCTGTAGTGTATCAAAGTCAAAAGTGGCACCAACAATACTAATACAATGTACATGACAAGCATGCAAAAAATGTAAAAAACCTGACAGAAGATTAAGAAATCAATCAGTAATAGCATTTACTGATATTTTCACATCTCAGGCTCGCTAGTGATTTTCTTCTGTATCAGGAGGGAACTACTAATGTATTTAATTATGAGTTATTATTAATCTCTGGCTCTGTCCCACAGCGTGTTTCTTATCCCATCTTTCTCTCATCTCCCCCT
Source organism: Benitochromis conjunctus (assembly GCA_015052645.1). Lineage (NCBI taxonomy): Eukaryota > Metazoa > Chordata > Actinopteri > Cichliformes > Cichlidae > Benitochromis > Benitochromis conjunctus. The sequence continues at coordinate 2,937 of VOQK01040659.1, forward strand.
CCCTCAGCCTGCTTCTGCCCGAGTTTTCTTCCTGTTAAAAGGGAGTTTTTCTTTCCCACTGTTGCTAAGCGCTTGCTCAAAGGGGGTTGTTTATTGTTGTTACAATATAAAGCGCCTTAAAACAACTGTTGTTGTGATTTGGTGAATTGAATTAATTCTTACAATTTAACCAGTTAAGCTGGAATTATTTAATTGCTCATGATAAATTACTATGACGACATAGATTGTACTACCGAAAGTCACTGAAATAGTCATGAAGATTAAAAGCTTTACATCAGTGCATAGCAGTGATCATCATAGTGTATTTATGTATATATGTTTGTATCTCCCTAACAGGTGGGCCAATCTGAGTGAAACTTTGCACAGACTTTATCACACATACTGCGATCACTAACAGCAATATAATTTTACAAAAGAATAATTATAAATGGTGATTCTTTAGATTGTATTATGTTCATTTCATATTCCCACATTGAAAGCAATGTTACATTTGTCTATTTGCGTTTGTTTCACGTGTCACAATCAACGTATGTAACTTAACGATGACTAAAATTTGTATATGCAACGGAATTTTGTTCAAGAGTGAAGAAAAAAAAAAACATGTAAACCAATGCATCAAAAAAGTGCACTGAATATAAAAGTCTGGAGAGTCTGTTTTCTGTGGTTAAAGTTCTGAGTTGATTAATCAGTGTAAAAATTCTCTTACTGTAGTCTTTGTTGCTGGTTTTAATCAGTAGCTCACCAGGTTATATGAGAATCACTTAGAGGCAGGGATCGGTTACCTTTTTGTCACATTACAAACAAGGATAGTCTCAGATACTAGAAGCTGTCATGTTTGAAATTAAATTGTGCCCCTTATTTGGCCATACAGTTTTTCTTTGTTAAAATTTACATTTGGCAATGCTAAATTCCACATAAAAAAGAAGATGTGTACCCAACCCTCTTTCATCTAACACAGGACACACGTCTGTGTAATTTCTTATTGGAGAATTTAGGCTTCCTTCTGTCTATCAACAGGATATTGTTTCAGTGGCTTCCATTACAAAAAAAGATTTATTATTTTCTGGTTTTCCTGTTGGGACTCAGGGTTGGTTAGATGAATCATAGCCTGACACAATCTATCATGTTCAAGCTTTGGAGTTCTGAAGCTCCAGGAGGCAGGGTTTAGGACTGAATTGTTTATTTTTGTGCCAAAATAAGGATTTAATGTTTCTGACTTAATGTTCCAAAGTAAAAGTAGTATTTATTCTGAAAGGCAACGAATAATTAAACATTGCTTTGCACCTAAAAATAGACTAAGTTGATTGGTTTGCAGGGCTAATGGCAAAGGGATTAATGGGTTAGCAAGCTATGTTGAGCTTGAGGTCAGTGTTTTCTGTGTGACAAAAGTAGCTGTCTTTTTACTAGGTTTGATTACTGCGTTAAATTACACTGAACACATAACCAGTCATATGTTCTGTGATGGCCCTTTCACATAGAAAGCGACATGCACTGCAGTGACTGCTGGTTGAACGAATGACCCCAAATTTGCTAAGTCTAGCCACGGGACTCTGCCAGTACCACGTCATTTTTTGCGACCGCGTGTGCTTATGTGTACTATATGCACGCAGGCTCTGTCATTCCACATTCCTATTGGTTTGCCTTTGACACACCCCTTATTATGAGAGCGTGCACAGAATCCGAACGTTTGCTTATCCAAGAAAGTTGATAACCACTTTTGTGATACTCGTTATTTTAAGCTTTTATGTTTTATTTTCAGGCCAGCTAAGGCAAACAAAAGCCTGGCTGTATTCCTTCATGGTATATCAAACTGGCCAGATGTTCAGTTCACCTGCCTGAGGACCAGCTCCCAAAGCTTGAAGCCTCCACATCCATTAAAGCAATATTAGATGACTGGAATGGACAAATAAAGGTGGTGGTAATATATTACTTATTTTTCAAGTTCAAGGACTCACACAGAGACCATTCATCTTGTAGCTCCCTGTATCCAGCTATGGAAAGTATCTGACTGTAAAAGAATGACAAAGCCTCATGAGCAGGCTAACCCTGGTTGTACAATGTATATTCTGTGGAAACAAAATGAAGATCATGCACATACATTTTACTTATTCATACCCTGAATTCATATGATTCATGCTTTTTTTTGGTAGTAATTGCTGTTTCAGTCAAAACAGACATTTACACACTCTTGTCATCCTTTGGGATAGGTAATTGTGTACATTTCATCCTGATACAGCTTGGTTTTGCAAAAGTAACAGCAGCTCACACATATTCTGCACACCTTACAGATTTGGCACTTGGAGCTAAGCAGAGCAGGTACATACACCACATTACACTTTAAATCACACTATCACTGTAAGAAAACATACACTACAAAAAGTATTAACATCCTGCTGCAAACAGAATTTTGTTTGTTTTTTTTCTTCTGGCTGTTTTCACTGGCTGTAGACTTCTCTGTGGGGAAGTCTACAGCCAGTCCAAAGGGAAACTGCTGAATCTGTAAACACAAACTCTTACCCAAACAAATTGTAAAGACTCATTTTGTTTCTCTTTCTTCTTTGTCTTTTTTTCTTAAATATTTTTGAGCCACATAGATCAAAAGCAAAGGTGATGAAATATCAAGAAATAGCAAATGTCAATAGCAAAGCAAAGCGTAAAGGGAAAAATACAGGACCACAGACATACATGGTCATTTTATCTGTGTCTGAAGCCAAATTTGTTGTGATGTAAAAGCTTAATATTATCTACAAATTTACATTTTTAATTCATTTTCTACCATCTTCTCATTTACACTCTACTCCGATGTGTTTTTACGGCTTACATTAACCACATTTTGTCAACTTTGCATTTCAGCACTCACCAGCCCAACTGTGACTGTCTCAGAAATATTTCCACATGAGAGCAAATTCAGATAAACTCTGGATTACTGTCTCTAACATGTATGCAAAGCTGTAATAGTCATTACCTTCACACTGACAGATGTCTGCAGTTTGATTCATGTGAAGCCCCGTCGTAGCACATAAATCACCAAGAATGATTTAGCTCTGGTTAATGCCATCTTACTTGTCTTAAATGTGCTACAGATATTCAGTGCAACAGTTTTCTAACTTAAAAATGATCAATAATCTTAATGATCCTTGGAGCAGTTAGTTTGACATCAGGATGGGCGTCTATAAAATGAGATAAAGCCAGTCTCAGTCTGAACAATAGACCAATAAAATGAGTGAAGTGTTGTGGCTGCCAACAGTTTTCTTCTGTGGCCGGTTTATCATCCTTTCGTGATTCTGCTCAGAGGCTTTCTGTGCGCTTGACACCACTACAGAAAGTCAAGTAGCTAAGCAGAAAAGAAGCCCATGGAAATCCAAACACAAGTGGTTTGATGCTATTCTGTCTTTTTCTAAGCACAAACCCCATAGAGTGGGCTCCATTCTGATTCCACATCTGTTATGACAGACCTTTTTCAAATCCACTGAGTCCAAAATTGTCTTTCAGCACAGGCCACGTGTCTCTTTTTAAAACAAAGAAAAATACAAAAAAATCCCCCAAAGTGTGGTTGAATCACACAGAATACCAAACAAGGATTCCCTGCTTCTCCATGTAGAGAGCTGCTGACGCTGTGCAACAAACTACACTGTAATTCATCATCTAGCTGTCGGTGTGCAAGAGTTGTGTGATTCTCCTCTGTAAGGCTCACTTATTATGAGATGATGTAAAATATACAAATGGAAAAAGTCCTCTCCGAAATTCTCACTTTTCAGTCTTTTAATCCACATACAAGTATGTCTCAGATGAAACGGCAAAGTTGGAATTAAAAAGGCCATTGTTTCAAACTTTTGGCTTTTGCTGTACATCACTCATTCTCTGCTATATTACAGTACCAAGATAAATGCCATAGGAATGACACATTCTGAGACCTTCAGGCATTACTTTGCCCTTTTTGCGTCATCAAAAAGTTCAGCTTTCAGCTTATGAACTGTTTCATTATCTTGATATAACATTTTAGGCCATCAATATCATTCTACTCTCAGTGCCTCGGTAAAGCATCACTTTGAGGGGGAAAAAGAAAAATTTAACAGTGATATAAGATCAGAGTGAAACTTGTTTTCCATTACCTTTAATTATTCATTTGAATGTCTCGCTTGTCAGCCAAATTAGAGAGAATAAAGCAAGATCTGACTGTGTCAACTCTTCCTTTGAAAATATCTCTTAAAACTCTGTTGTGGAGATCTGGGTGACTTCTGATTGGAGATCTTGCTGGATCCTCCTTGAACGAGAGCAGTGGGGGACCCGGTCCATGCCTAGTCACGCCGGCTTCTTTCCTGCTTCTGTAGGAGCACAGATGGACACCGGCTCTCTGGTGGTGTTATGGCCTCTGGTCAGACTGTTTTGCTCCACACGGGTCCGACAGGGGAGGCAGAAATCCCTGAAGCATCGCTTGAAATTTTCATCCAAAAATGCGTAGAGGACAGGGTTGAGGCTACTGTTGGTATATCCCAAAGCAATGCACAAATGCCAGCTAGCTATCACAAAGGGATTCCTGCTGTCAATTTCTATCATGGTCTTCACAATGATGAATATGTGAATGGGGGTCCAGCAGATGATAAAGGCTGCCACCACCACCAGCACCATGCGGGTAATGCGGCGCATGTTGCGGTCTTTCTCCTTGGAGCCTGAGAGCAGACGAACACTCCTCAGACGCAGGATCATCAGACCATAGCATATGGTGATGACCATCACAGGGACCACAAATGCAAAGATAAAGACGCAGATCTTCGTCACAGTGTCCCAGTACCAGTCAGGCTCAGGGAACTTTAACATGCAAGTGGTTTTACCTGAAAAAAAAGGTGCAGTTTTAAATTCAGCACATTTTGAGACAGTCTGTCATGGAAGGTTTCATAATATGTCTGTGAAGGTTCTCACTCATCCAGGTCATCGTAGTCTAAGGAGCTTGGAAAGAAGTTTTCTTGAAGACGTGTAGAAGAAGCTGAACGTGTGAAGAACGTGAAGAAGCTTCTTGAAGCTTGAAGCTTGAAGCTTCTTCAAGAAGCTTCTTGAAGAAGCTTCTTGAAGAAGCTTCTTGGATGAGAGGTATCTCATCCAAGAAGCTTCTTCAGTTCAAACCGCAATTGGTGGAGAGTCACAGATTTTAAGCCCTAGGGGAGTGTCCGCAGGAGGTTCATAGACCCTCTATTGATCCTTTAACTAATCACACAAGCCAAGGTGTGAAAACAGGATTGTGACCCTCTTGCGGACACTCCCATAGGGTTTAAAATCTGGGACTCTCCACCATTTGACCTTAGAACTGAAGAAGCTTCTCAGATGAGAGGTGAAACGTCTTCAAGCAACTTAAAGAAGTCCAGATGCTTTTCTTTCCAAGAGAGCATGAAGCAAAACCTAGTTAAATAGGGGAATAAACTGGGGTATATGGAGGCATTTTCTATCCTTACTGGCCACCTAAAGCATTTTAGAATACAGGGCACATATATCTATATATTCATACAGTGCTTTATTCTGTGGTGTTTATTTCCAGTCCACAGTTAGTTCACAGTCACCAAATCCTCACTGATAATTGATCAGTAATTAATTCAAATACTAACACAGACTTTAAAGAGAGAGACATAATGTTTAAAAATCCATATTTCACTTTTTTAGTCTTTGGTGCAATTGTGGATACTATTTAGTTCTAAGTTTTTATATTTATATAAAAACATTTTTTTTTTTTACTGATTTTTGGTTTATCTTTTGGTGGTCTGGGAGGAGACACAGGGATGGGGGTTTGGGGGGAATAAAGGAGGAGAGAAAAAGCAGAGTAATTCTCCTTCCTGGTCCTAACTCTGGATAGTCGCATTTTGGGGGGGTTTAATAACTTTAGAAAGATTTCTAGAAATTCTCCATTGAAAGTAAGAGGAATGCTTTCTTTGATAATAGGTTTCCAGGTTTCCCAGTTATCTATAGAGCCCACATGGTTTTTTTGGATACCACTCACACAACCAGCTATTTAATGTGTGGCTAAACATATCACTCCTGGTCCATCTGGGAGGGGACCAGAGAAAACTACTGTCCAACATTGTTTTGGCAAAGTTACACATCTATTTTTATATTAATTTTAGTGACCTCCATTTGATGTGAACAGGTATCATTACTGAGCCTCAAGCGCCTTGAGGCGACTGTTGTTGTGATTTGGCGCTATATAAATAAAATTGAATTGAATTGAATAAAATTATTGCCAGCAATGATACCTGGGATTCAGGGCTACGTCTTTTCCTTACTATCACCCAGTCATCCTATTTTTCCAGCTGTGTGGGACAATCTGTTGGGGCAGAGCTAACTGTGCATACCTGCCTAATTCAGACACACTGACTACAGGTACCTCGCTGGCTAAAGGTGCATAGCGAGATATCCAATTCAGTGATCCTTTCCTCCAGAGCTAGAAAATTTATTACAGGTATTATTATTACTAAAAGAAAGCCAAGGAGTAGCTAAAAATATTGCACACTGAGCAGGGAGGTGCAGGAGGGACGATATCATTTCTGTTATCACGATAACAGAAAGAGGAAGAAATACTGTACCTCAGAAAGGCTTACAGTATCTGGCATTTCCAGGTGGTCTCCCATCATCCACTAAACAGGTCCAAACCTACTTAGCTTCTTAAATCAGAAAAGACTGGGAGTGCTCAGGATGGTATATGGATAAACTATTATATACTATAGTCAAAACACCTTAAACTACTGTACTCAGTAAACTGATATTGAATTTATCACTTCACTGCATCCTGTCATACACAACTTCTCAGCTGTCACTGCTAAATGACTGCTAGACGACGTTTGACATTTTTAATTGCATTGGGCAGCAGATACGTGATTTTTGGAACACATTGTGAAGCCTCTAGTGGGATCCCACGAATGAGGATTACACACTTTGCGAAATAAAGTAAACACTACTGCCCATACCGGTAACAATATTTGCATTTTCAAGCATATTAGGCAGTTTTTTTTCTACATTATGTCCCTTCAAAGATTTGCTAAAAGTTATCAGAGAAGGCTGTGACTTCATTACCAAATACATTGATTTGGGAAAATGAGTAATCATCATGCAATCTTAGACTTACATTGTGGCAAAAAAAACCCACCCCAAAAAAGGCATCTGAAAAAGCAGTTCAAAAGGACCTACCCTCTAGTACAGAATCCGTCTCCTGGACCCTATTACCGTAGGTGTCATTAGACAGTTTTTGTATCAAGTAGTGTAGATGTTGCAAACGCTCTTCCCCTTGCTCTTAGAATACACAATGGATAGGTCAGAGTAATGATTCAGAATCTGTTGCAACTATTGTTGCATTTCCTTTGTGTGCATTGTCATTTTTGATTGAAAGGTTTGCCTGATAGATGCAAATTATTCAAATGAATGCAGAATTACCTTTGTTCTCCAGCACTTCGGCCAGCGCTCAGTGAACCATACATATTCAGCCTTATGTTTTGCAACAATATAAATTAATTCACAAATCATCTTAAAATATTACCAGAAGATAAGAGGTAAAGAAAATGCACTTGCAGTCTTACCATTGTCTGCCACTTTGGTCACAGCCATGATCATGACAGGCACACCAATTGCCGAGGACAGGACCCAGATGAGTATGTTGATCAACTTGGCCTTGACAGGCGTGCGAAACTCCAGTGCTCTGACTGGGTGGCACACAGCGATGTAGCGATCTACACTCATCATTGTGAGGGTGAAGATACTTGTGAACATGTTGTAGTAGTCGATGGCAATAATGAGCTTACAGAGGACATCCCCAAATGGCCAGGTGTTCATGAGGTATTTGGCGCTCTGGAAGGGCAGCGTGCTGGTGGCCAAGGCATCGGCAAGAGCAAGATTGAAGATGTAGATATTTGTGGCAGTGTTCATCTTGGTGTATCTGTTGTGGTCACAGAGTAGGCAGAAGGTGTAGTAAAAGTTAAAAAGAAATTGATATTTTTTAAAGATTTCTTTCATTTCAGATAATCTCACAGTTGTCTCCCTGGCCCAGTCTATATTTTGAAGAAAAGAGGAAAAAAATCTAAACCACTTGATTGTTTAGGTACAATGTATTAGCTTATTGGAGAGAGAAATAGTGTATAGAGAATAGATGACATAAAGGCCTATGAGTCTGACATTTGAATAGAAAAAAAACTGTAACTAGTGCATTTTTACCCTTTCTGGATGGATGGATGTTTCAATTATTCTGTTACCTACTCTAGATCCATTTTACATCTAGTCATTTTCATAAAGTTATTATAGAAATAATTAGATATAATTCCATGTTGGAATTGATTATAAACAAACGCTTAGTTTAATTTATGAAACGGTCTGCACTGCCTTGCTAATTTCCAGATTACCAAATCCCAAAAACAAACTGCACACTAATTGCTTTTTTTCCTCAGATCCGAAGTTAAAGTAGGAACTGAAACCAAGGATTCAAAACCAACGCTAGAACAGCAACTCCTTCAAACTATAAACCCAAAACAGTCACTGCAACTCAAATACAACAAGTTCCAAGATACTGGAATATTAATGAAATTAAATTAGGGGTCAAAACATCATCTTAACAATAATTAAAGTGATGAAGAAGGCCCAGAGTGCATCTTTCCCGGCCAGAAATGAGACGCATTGAAAGGATGTCGCCCGGCAGACTCCCCCGGCACAACATCGCCTGCCGGCAAAGACATTGCAGACATCCTGGAGTCAATCGACAAGCAATTGTCCAGTTTCGATGCGAGGCTGTCCCTGGTGGAGATTTTACACCGGGAATTTAAATCCTTGAGGGAATTCCTGGAGTTCAGCCAGCAGCACGTGGAAACGCTCGCTGCTGAAAATGCCACGCTACGGGACTCGGTCAAATCTCTTACCGAGAATGTGACCCAGCTAAACATAGAAAATAAAAAAATAAAAGAGACCTACAGTTATTGACCTACAAGCCCGTAGCATGAGGGATAACCTGGTGTTTTCTGGTATTCCAGAATCTGCTGGAGAGGACGCAGAAGCGATGGTGAAAAGCTTCATTAAAACCCACTTGAAGCTGCTGGAGGACACCGTTAAGAACATCTCTTTTGAGAGAGTGCATCGCATCGGGGCCGTGAGGTTGGGGACCGGGAGACCACGTCCTATTGTGGCCAAATTCGGCCACTTCAAACAGAAGAATGCAGGTGAAGAGTCGCGGCAGGGAGCTGAAAGGAACGGACTTCAGCGTGAACGACCAGTTCCCCAAAGAGATCCTGGAACGACGCAAGGTCCTGTTCCCAGTCAGACGTAGCTTCATTCAGAAAGGCTCCCGCGCTGTCATCGCCGTGGACGGACAGCTCTACCGCGACCCCGGCACCACTCCGTGGTTGTATTGACTACACTCCAGATAAGTGTCCGCTACACTCTGTTCTTATCCAGTCACACGCTCTTGCATAAACATCTGTTTAACCTGTCAATATCAATTTGCTAATTCAGTATAATGTCATAGCAGATAAAACACCGTCAATCTCCACTAAAGCGCTAATTGGAATGTTTCCATTTTTTTTCTTTTGCTGCTCACACTTCTCCTTGGTTTCTTTTCTTCTACTTTCTTTAACCACATCGATCACCTGTTTCTCTACTCATCCACAAACAACACCCTCTATTTCTACACATTCACACAGCGCGATCACTCACACACATGCGCTCAACAGCAGCACATTCACAACAGCCTCACAGCGCACACGGACATATAGGACACACACTTGCTCATATTAGTTAATATGCACACACATAGTGAGACTTATGGAGCATCTTGCCACACATTTTTTCTCTCTATTTACAAACGAGTGATGTATTTCCATTCTCTTCACCTGTCTAAGCGACACACGCAGCGTGCATCATTAGCTATACACACAACTATGGGCGCACTAAGGTTTGTCACATGGAATGTACATGGAGCTGGCTCCAGAGAAAAGAGGTTAAAGATATTTAACCAGCTTAAAAAACTACAGGCAGACGTTGTTTTATTACTAGAGACTCACAGGCCTGCCACAGGTATAAATGAACTTAAAACACCTGAGTTTCCTAATGTGTTCTCAGCCTGCTATAACTCTAGACAAAGGGGAGTAGCAATTTTAATACATAAAAATATTAATGCCACAGTACTCGACACAATTATAGATCCAGAGGGCAGATTCCTAATAATTAAATTATCTATACTTAACATAAAGCTATGTATTGTGAGTATATATGGCCCAAATGTTGATGACCCCTCATTCTTCCATGGTTTTTTAGTGCACTCTCCGAACACCTAGATTGC
>VOQK01040661.1:0-11991 GCA_015052645.1 Benitochromis conjunctus
TGACAAAGATGGTCTCCACACACAAACACACACACACACACACGCGCGCGCGCACACACACACACACACACACACACACACACACACACACACACACACACACACACACACGTGTGTATTTATATCCCTGTGGGGACATCTCATTGACATAATGCTTTCCCTAGCTGCTTACCCTAACCCTAACCATCAAAAATGAATGGCTAACCCTGTCCCTTACCCTAAACCTAACCATAACCTAATTGTAACCCTGACAGTAAAACCACATTTTGAGTCTCAAAAATGGCTTCAACCCCATGGGGACTGAGGTTTTGGTCCCCACGAGGGCTGTCGGTCCCCACGAGAAAAGTAAACTTCCAATTTTTGGTCCCCACGAAGATGTAAATACCCGTCCACACACGCACGTTTTCATATCTTAGCCAGGACATCTCATTGACATAATGCTTTCCCTAGCCGCTTACCCTAACCCTAACCATCAAAAATGAGTGGCTAACCCTAACCCTTAGCCTAAACCTAACCATAACATAATTGTAACTCTGCCACTAAAACCTAATTTTGAGCCTCAAAAAGTGCCTTAGGGACAGGCATTTTGTCCTCATAAGACTGTTGGCCCTCACAAGTATAGTGACATGCCAATTTTCTGTCCTCACAATGATGTCTAAACATGTACACACACACACACACTGTGTAAGACAGCCAAGGTATTGCCTAGTTTGGTGTTGCTCTCTTTGAAGACTGTTGACTATCAGCATCCATACACATTGTTAACATCACAGAAGGAAGTGCCTGAGTAAAGTTTTGTTCAAATACAAACATTAGATCATCTGTAAGGAAGAAATTCCAGGCACATACTATAAGGTCTCTGCTTTAACATAACTCCCTAAGGAAGTCTACTGCTCTACAATGGTGTGGATAAATTAGAGTCAAAAAGGCATATAAAATCTACATAAACCACCAAATACAAAAGTACTCGGTATGCTAATTTATACATTTCTCATGGGCCGCTTTGTTAGGTACACCTGTTCAACTCCTTGTTATAGCAAATATCTAATCGGCCAACGAGATCGCAGCAACCAGACGCACTTAGACATGTATTTATGGTCAAAATGACCTGCTCAAGTTCAAACTGAGCATCAGAGGGTGAAAGAAACGTAATGGTTGTTGATGCCAGACAGGCTGATCGCTGATCTGCTGAGATTTTCCCACACAACCATCTCTGGGGTTTACAGAGAATGGTCTGGAAAAAGAGAAAATGCCAAGTGAGCGGCGGTTCTCTGGGTGAAAATGTCTTGTTAACGTCAGAGTTAATAGGAGAATGGGTCAGACTGCTTTCAGCTGATAGGAAAGCAAGAATAACTCAGATAACCACTTGTTCCTTGGCATACTCTTGTCTCCTTAGTTCCAGCATTGTTTAAACATAACAGCCTATCTGAGCATTGTTGCTGACCATGTCCATCCCTTTATGACCACAGGGTGCTCATCTTCTGATGGCTGCTTCTAGCAGGATAACAGAACATGTCACAAAACTGAAACCATCTCAAAGTGGTTTCTTGAACATGACAATGAGCTCACTGTCCTCAAATGGCCTAGACAGTCGCTGAATCTCAATCCATCAGAGCACCTTTGGGATGTGGTTTAATTCATTTCACGGATGTGCAGCACCCTGCTGAATCTGTGCCACCAAGGTTTAAGGAAGTTCACAAGTCAAAAAGAGTGGCAAGGTGTACCAAGTGAAAAAGCTGGTGAGCATATATGTCAGAATAATGTTATATTGATAATAATTATGTATGTAATCATGTGTACATGATGTGTTGCAGATAATCAAGAAGGGTTTACAACATTTAGCATTTTGGGTCCGAATTTCAAAATAAACACATCACATAAATGCAGCGTTTTACAAGCTTGTGAGTGGCTTTTGACTGTAAAGCAGCAGAAATGGAAATACTCAACAAACCAGAAGTACCTCAGAATTGTACTTAAACGCATCACTTGAACAAACACAGTTTTCCCGCCGCTGCTGCCTAAACACGTTCGCTCGGGACCTGTCCTCTGACGCCTATAACCTTAAACGCTTTTCCTAACCACGTAAAGAGCTTCTTGCGAGTGCACTATCTAGCAATTAAAAAACAAAAAGGGATAAAAGCGGGATTAGCGCCGACACGGTGCTGACAAAACGGATTTTATCAACATGTGCTTTGCGGTCTGAGAAAGGAGACCAATGTTTCTACACAAAAGGCACGGATTTGCCGTAAACTGCAATTATAAGAAATGATATGTTTCATACGTTCTCTGCCAGTGTGACTTTGATGATGAGTATCTCGCCATTAGGCCACTCTAGCTCACAGCAAAATTGGAGGCTGCTGTTTGATAATTACAAGAAATCAGCCACACATCAAGAAGGTAATTGATGCCTTCTGTCTTCAGTTATATTTCTTCCATTTTCTTCCAGTTTCTCTCATGTATGAGTCCTCTGAGAGCATAATTCCAGTTCAATCGTCCCTTTCTCACCGTGGACAAACTCCCATTCAGAGGACTCAGTAATGATGGCTTGCTTCGAGGTTACTATCCTGACCAGGAGCCATCAGCTACTTCGTCACCATGCTAATCTCCCTCCATACAGAATGTACTCGTTCTTTTTGTCATGCTGAAGGAAACGTGGAAGAAAGATCTTCAGCTTTAGTGCGAGAATAGTACAGGGAGAGTGCTGAGTGTCTGACAACATCACACCTCACACCACATGAGTCAGTGTAACAGCACCTGAGGATGATGATCACTTGCAGCCAGATGGGTTTTATTTGCTATTAAGATCTGTAGTTTAGCTACGCTCACATATTTTTGTTTTTCACAGTTTGAAGGCAATTCTTCCTGGTCAGGATGCAGTCGGTCTGAGAATGGGTTAAATGGGGTCCCACTGTAGTAGACCATGGTTCAATTTACATCACAATTCAATTTTAACAACAAAACTTCCTACACTTTCAACTTTCACACCAATGACAAGCATGGAAGAAAAGTGAGATAAGGTCCTCGAAAACCACTTCATGCCGTCATATACGGACATTTCCAAGTGCCAGTCAAGGTAACAGGAGCCAAGGTAAAGTACACACACAAATGAACACACATTTCCTTTTACTGGATGGCTTGTAGAATGCATCCTTCACTTTCCTGTAAAATTTCGAGACGAACTATAAAGCCAAGATTTAGAGCATGGTAGCGGCACAGATGAGCATTCATTGTATCTCGGGCACTTATTCCGCTTGCCTCCAGATGTAATCCCTTTTTTTTAATGGCAAGCAGACATTGGAAAAAGAAGGATTACAATACTCCACGCCTGGAGGAACCGTCACAGCAAAACAGGCAAAAGTGCGACTGAGTTTACAAAATGGCATCAGCGTGTTTACACTCTCTGAGAGCAATAATAGATATAATATATAATAATAGATATGAATCATGAACCTGACTTGAATCTTAAAAAAAGTGTAGGTTTTAATTTGTGGCATAGATAACAGATGTTGTGAAAAGCATAATAGCCTGTATTCGCCTGACATTTAGTCAGGACAACAATAGGGAGACTGCTATTTTCGTTTGCAATGATTTGCAAGAGATAGCCAGAATCAGCTGAGTCATGAGCTGATGGGGACCGGCACTGAGATCAGCTGATCTGCTGGTTTTGTAGCTTTGCTTGGCTTTGGCCTACCCAAACTAACACCGTGCTTTATTTACGCGCACAAATATGCTCTCTTTAACTTTTGTGACAGTGGTGTTTGTCACTGTCTCTGAATTGTATGCTTCTTAAAGGGATTTCACACTGAGAACAATCACAGTCAGCTGATTTAAAACATGTAGACAAATACATATCCCACCATTAGCGATCACACGTAGGTGTGTCTGGCTGCTCATACCTTCATGCTGGCTGGTGCAGTGCGGGGTGGTGATGGGGGACATTCTCCCAAAGGGACGCTGGAGATGTTCAGCAGCTCCTGTTTCCTGGACAGAAGAAGACAAAATGAAGAATAAATACAAAATCTTTTTTGTTTTTCTGGAATACATTTACAGGTGTTTCTGCTGTTTAAACATAATCCACCATGATATAATAGTAGTAATAAACAGTTTGAAAGCTAAACTATTTGAAATATGCAATATTTCCAAGTTGTCTGTCACAGAGAACCTGAAAAAAACTCATATGGGGCAGGAAGACTCTGTGATGCTTCATGCACTTCTGTGTATCACACTTAAAAGCATGAGCACACATTAATGATCCCAGACGTTCAAGACTGAGCTGTCACTGATGGACAGCTGGAGGATTAGCAGCAGCTTCAGTCGTGACGGTTTGAGATGAACATCTCTCATGTCGAATTTAATATCAAGATCGATTTGGTGGTTTAGCGGTGAGCATAGCCGCCTTCCACGCAGTTCAATTCTGAGCCACTGCAAACAATATAAAATGCAATGTAAAGGGGGGGGTACTTCTCCTGCTGATCCCAAGCCTGTATAAATGGTGCATCTGGTGTAAAATCTTGGCCAAGAAGGTTTATGGAGAAGTAAAAAAAAAATACAAAAAGACACTCTACTCATATTTTTTCTACCTCTACTTCCTGTAGAGAGAGAGTAGAGTCCAAAAAAAACACAATAAATGCATATGTCTAGCTTTTTTTTATGTGAAATGACTATGCCCCTTCTTTTTGTTCATTAGATGGAGCTATCGTAGCTCCTCCATCCTTTCATCCAGCAGTGTCAAGTGGCTATGTAATGCAGAAATAGTCCTACTCCTTTCTTTTCTGTAGTTAAATCAGCAGTGAACCTTGATGTTGACAGATGACACACATTGTTTTATGAGGCTCACATTACAAAAGAAGAAGAAGAGATGGAAAATCTCAGCCGCATCTCTATTAGCCATATTTTGGGACACACCCAGCGACAGCCCCACTTGTTCTTCAGTACACATGAAAAGCCCAGTACTTTCCACAGGCTCAGTGATCACACAATGCACCACTGTGTTCATTCTGCGTATGCAGTATGTTAGCTCACAGTCGACGGATGATGTGTGAATGTCAATCGTGAGGAGATGCAGACTGGAGGAGTTTATAAGGACCTGAAAACCCCCCATCATTTTCTTAGACATTGTTCATTGTTCTCTCTCTTTGTTCTCTTTACCCTAGAGCAGGGAAGGACACCGTTGCCTTTTTTTGCCACTGACCTGTGAAAAGGAAAAGCTTGTCCAGACTAAGGTCTCTGTGTAAACCCCCGCTGTGTGTCTCTACAGCACAGTGGCACCTATCTCTCTGTCCCTTACATCCACACTTGTGCGCAGGGATGGAGGGAAATTGTGTCTGTGAGAAAAGCAGGAAAAGACGTGGAGCTGCTGTCCTTGCAGCCTTGGCTGTGTCTTTGAGGCAGTAAAACTATGATTGCATCACATCACATAGCTACCACCCAGGAAGGGAGAGCACGCATTCGGACAGCAGAAAGAAGGAAGCAAAGAAACAAATTAGGAAGGTCATAGAGAATATCAGTGAGTGGGGCAACGTGTGAATAGAAGGTTCAGATGAAAATGTGGAGTGTCATACTCTAGGAAGGCGCTATTAAAATCAACCCCTATGAAAACAGAATAATACAGTTTTTCAACAGACTCCTTAGAGGAGAGCACAACCCTACAAGCTAGAGCTAATACCAGCAATAGGGGTGTGAAGGTCAGAGTTTGTGAATGAAAATCTGGATAATACATTAAAATTGCATCTCACCTCATAATAGCTTGCTTGTTATTTTTAGGAACATTGGCTTCCTGACAAATCATTAAAGTGAGGGTCAGACTGCGACCACAAAGTGCCCATCAAGGAAGCATCATTTAGTAATTTCCCCCAGTGGTAGATATGTATCGTGTTGTTATGACAACACCTCCTATCTGCACTCACTGCGAACGAATGAACCTTGTCTTTGATCTCCCTTTCTGTTTAAGTTTATTGGAGCCAATTAAAGTTAATTCAATCAAGATGGATTATGTATTTTAACACTATTGGCTCAGAGAAGGCCAGAGAAGGAAATATGAGAAGGAATGGTTTGTGCGTGGAGGCAGGGGGAGATGAGGCGGCAGTGATGACTTTATATTGTAAAGAGGTGAGTGAAGAAGAAACACTCATCATGGGAAGTGCCCAGGAGCTTATACCTAGTGTAAGTAAAGGAGGATTCATGGTCACCCGATCCAGCCCTAACTATATGCTTTATCAGAAAGGAAAGTTTCTAAAGTCTAATCTTAAAAGTAGAGAGTGTGTCTGTCTCCTTTAAATGGGAGCTGGTTCTTGGTCAGTGCACTGCCCTCTAGTGGTCATTTTTTGTGGCTCCTATCAGGCTATATTTTGATATGTTAAAGAGTTTCTGAGATATGAGTTCACTTCTTGCTTGAGAAAATGAATGTGTTAGTAAAATTATAAGGCTAGGTATGAGAATTTCCCTTCCTAGTCCAATATGCCAGATGATACGGACAATTTCAAACTGACACGTGGATTCTTTGAACTTGACTTGATTCAAGAAATATAAAAGTTTAACATACGATCCAAAAGACAGATATGAAGCTTGGTGAAAAGAATTGAGGTCCTCATGGTTCCCAGTAATGTGGCTTTTTATACAGTTCTGTGGGCTGCCACAGACTCCAGTGGCACTCCAGTGGAAGAAATTACAAAATGATCAAAATGGAGATATATAAGAAAAGGAAACATTATGCGTGTCCTGGCACCAGTTATCAGCTGTCAAGCTTGCTCCCGAGTGTTTGATTTTGTCATAAGTAAGACAGAAAAAGATTTTAACTTTTATTTAACTAGATCTTGTGATCTTTATTAAGCAATGGATGGATATCTGGAAGAAGAATCTTTGAGATTTCTAGTTATTCCTTCAGAAACTAGGACACTTTAAAAAGGCCCTATAAGTTTTGGAAATATTGCTGTGTATTCTGCTTTGTGACTCAGATGCAAAGATAAACACAAGAGGAGAATTCTGGGAATAGGCACTTTTTTAATTAACAAGAACTGTGGTCAAAGAAAAATCTAAATACCACAATAATTGTCCGGTAAAAAAAAGAAAGAAATTACAGTGTGGTTAAAAAAACAAAAAACAAAATGCTGGCCTGTTAGGTAGCTCTCAAGGCTCTGCAAGGAGTGTTGCTGATACTTATAATGTGAATTTTCTTTGCAAAGGTTTGCATGTGCGGCTGTGCTTCTTCCTCACACCATCTAAAGATATTCCTGTTCGGTTAACTAGTGGTTCTAAATCGGCAGCGTGACAGCGTGTGGTTGTCTGTCTCTTTATGTTAGCCTTATGAAAGACCGCTCATCTGCCATGGTGTCCCTCACCTTTCACCCTATGTCAGCTAGGACAGGTTCCTGCCTATCACTTGGATAAATGTTTCAGGAAAGGGGAACAACATTAACAAGTAAGCACTCAGGCTGTTATAGGTGAGATCACAGGGTCGAATTGCATTCATTCCTCTGGCTCTGAGCTAGCACGGATAATGTGCAGCATACATTTTTGAGTGACTACTACACTGTTAGATTCTTTTAATACTGCTGGGGAGGAACAGCTGTGTGGGTCTGTTGCTCTCTGGGTGCTCTTCCAAGAACTGGGTAGTCGCATGTGAAATATCCATTCATCTACCCACAACAATAAAGTGGCCATTTAAACTGCAACAAAAAAAAAAAAGGTGATTGTTGGATAAATTAGGTGCACTGTAGCTTAACTCGGCCCTCTGTCACCTGGAGCTAAGATTAAGTGGTTGTAAACTCACAATGAAAAATAGGACAGGCCTTGCTCCACATTTACATCAAAACTAGTACAAGCTGTACCTTTCTTGTACAGCAGTGCGTGCCTATAATCCTTCTTGGATTTAGCTGGTGCTAATTATGGCTAATTCAACAGTAATTACATCTACACAGTCATCATGTTTATCTAATGACGATGTCAGTAATGCATGTGTGTGTGCGTGTGTTTGTGAGAGAGGCTGAATGAAAGGACCATAAAAGAAAAAAGGCTTTAATACATCTCCGTTATTGATTAAACCTTCGAGATTAGATTTGGAAAGCGGGTCAACGGGAGAGCTATCCAGGACACAAAAGAGTGTTTGGGGAACAAAACAAGGGGGGGGGGACAACATCTCTACGTGACTGACTGATCCTAGTAAGGAGATAAGGAGATGAAAAGAGGAAATCAGGAGGATGGAGAGAGCTGGGATGATAAAAAAAAAAACAGCGGACAGAGACAGAAGGACCGGGAAGAGGGTGAAGTGCAGGTCTTTGCTATGGAGTCCTCTCCCAAGGGCTCATGAATCAGTACTGTTTCCAGTTGGTCTTAATATTTGTTAGGAAACCTGATAAGGAGTCTGATCTTCGTGCTGATTGGCCAATTACATGACTGATGGTTCCTCTAATGGGGTTAACACAACTGTAATTGGACACAAAAAAATGGAGAAAGATGGTTGAGTATAGGGGGGCATGGTACGCAAGGATCCATCAGCCCTAATGTATACTGCAGTAGGCCTGTAACAAGGAATTACACCACACAGCACAATCTGCTGCAATGTCACATATTAGATCTGACAGTTCCCGCCCTGATCAGTACTTATGTTGGCAGATGTTACAGGTGGCATGCAGACAACGTGATTCCTTTTGACTTATATACTCTGTAGTTAAGTAAGGAAATCATGAATGGATCCTAAAGAAGGCATGATGGTATTTTATGAATGGAGCCTAGAATTTAGGTTTGCAATCACAGTAGCCTTTTTTTCAAGTGTAGCCTTGAAAAAACGTGCTGGTATGGATGAAAACTCTCACGTTTGTCATCATCTCCTTAATCTTATTCCCCATATTAGCTGTCCCAAAAGTCTGCTCCACATATAGATTTAAGAAACTGATGCACGACTTCATCAGCTGTTCGCCATGAAGACTACAGGCATCCCAGATATGCACGGAAATGTGTAGAGGTCAGGAGAGAAGTAATTATGAGGCAACTGCAGCCCAAGTCACCTGCTGCTTCCTGCGGGAACATCATGCCTCGCCCTCTCTGACATACTGCGACATGAATAGATACAAATTTGGCAGCCGGCAGGAGATTAGACCGTCCAGCCAGACAACCTGAAACACTCTCATTATCAATAAGAGGGGGAGACAGATAGCGAGATGGGGGTGAAAGGAGGAGGAGGAGGAGGAGGAGGAGGAGGGAGAGGGAAGCGGCATGTCTTGTATCCCAAATAAAGGAACGTTGCTGCATTTCTAAATTACTAGATAAATTTGTTCAAAAATAATGGCTCCTTCATCTACAGAGTTAGTGCACCAGAGGGAGACGAGGAAGTAAATAACCTTTTCATTTAGCCGTTCTGCTGACAGAGTACAAGAAAGTAAATGCATTCGGTGTTCGCGTGTGCCTCTATGTGGATGTGTGACACTCTCCAGACCCTGTTTTAAGAGCAAACACACACCTGAAGATGCACTCTGTCATTTTCACCCTCACAACTTGTTTTTGTGACAGACTGGAACTCTCACCCAAGGGCACTCACATATTCAAACACACAAGCTGAAAGCTCTCTGGCTCTAAAGAAAAGACAATTTGCTGTAAAAGTAGAGACAGTTGTCTTTGCATTTTATAGACTAAACTATAGTGACAGTTTACATATACCAGCCACTTCATTGGGTACACCTTGTTAGTATAGGGTTGGACCTATTTTGCCTTCATAGGTGCCTTAACTCTTCAGAGTAATGATTCATTAAGGTGCTGGAAAGATTATTTTTAGATTTTTGTCCACGTTGACATGACATTTAACGGCAGCAGATCCTTTATACAAATCTCCCAGTCAACCACATCCCAAAGGTGATTTATTGAACTAAGATCTGGTGGCTCTGCAGGTCATTTGAGTACAGTGAAATCATTGTAATGTTCAAGAAACCACTTTGAGATGATTTTAGCTTTGTGACATTGTGCATTATCCTGTTGGAAGCAGCCATCAGACGATGGGTACACTGTGGTTATAAAAAGATGATTTGGTACGGTCATCAACAATATCCAGGTAGGCTGTGGCATTTAAACAATGTTCAGTTTGTACTAACAGGTCCAGAGTGTGTCAGGGAAATATCCCTCACACAATCAGATCCACCACCAGCCTGAACCGGTGGTACAAAAAAGGATGGAGCCATGATTTCATGTTGTACATATGCCAAATTCTGGCCCTACCTTCAGAATATCCAAGCAGAAATTATGAGACATTAGACCAGGCAATGTTTTATTATTATTATTTTCCAACTTTAGTGTGTCTGTGTCGATTGTAGCCTCAGTTTTCTGTTCTTGGGTGACAGGAGTGGCACCGGGTGTGGTCTTCTGCTGCTGTAGGTTTGATGTGTTGTACATTCAAAAAAGCTCTTCTGCATACACTGGGTGAAACCATTATTTGAGTAAGGTCAGCAGTCTAGCCATTGTTCTCTGATCTCTGATATCAGCAAGGCATTTTCATTACTCACTGGATATTTTCTCTTTTTAGACCATTCTGTGTAAACAATAGAGATGGTTTATGTGGGTGGGGCATAAATTGAGATTCATCAAACCAGGTAACATGTTTCTAATCTGGTGTTGTCCAACTTTGTTGAGCCCTTAGAGTAATTGTAGCCTCAGTTTCCTGCTCTTTGGTGACAGGAGTGATCTCCGGCTGCTGTAGCTCATTCAAGGTTCAACAAGCTATGCTTAGATTCAGAAAAGATGCTCTTCTGCATAACTTGGTTGTGACGAGTAGCTATTTGAGTTACTGTTGCCTTCTTATCACTTTGAAGCAGGCCATTTTTCTCTGAACATAAATGCACTCTGTTTCTGTCAAGTGATTTGCTGATTTACATTAATGTGCATCTGAACAGGTTTATCTAACAAAGTGGCTGGCAAGTGTAATATACTATTATAATATATATTTTATGCAAATATTTTATTGTAATTTGCACACATTAAAGAACATGCTATAAATGGAGTGGATGATCTAGAAAAATTTTCAACCTTGAAGTGAAATTAATCTGTAATAGCTTTCGGCCATCTTCCATTTATACCACCTATCCATTCAGAGATACTCATTCAAAGCTTTTATCAAGCTATGGTCTTCATTCTCCAAGACTCTCCTTGGCTTCTGGTCACCTTTATCCTTTTTAACTTGACTCTTTGGTTCTCCCCTCTCCTAATTAATTTTGCATTTAATCCAAGCATCGGATTAAACACATGCCGGTGAAGGTCTTGCCCTCTCAAGGGCCACTGACTCTCGCCTTGGGAAACTATGACTGTCCTGTCAAGGAAAGTGGTGTTTAATATGCTGCCATAAGTCTGCTACCCTGCAAAAAACCCGCCCAAAACATCTACTGACTGACTGTAACTGTGCCATTTAATATGTCTACCACACGCTGAAGCCAGAGGTAATGACGACAACTCTGACTTCTAAGATAAAAGATGTGCAATAAACCAGTGTGTCTGACACAAGCATGCTTTGTTGCTCGACGCTGAATTAACCATCTTAACACCAGAGAAAAACACTACAAGCCAGTAAAAAGGTTACATATTGTAGCTTTAGCCTCTGAAATGTCACTGTTGTTCTCTGGCTCACTGCACCAGTGCTGCCAAGAGAGCTCCGTAGACATTTATGTGTATTTACCTCCCAGCAGCAGAGTGACAGTGATAAAGGCCACGGGCTGAATCACGTTTGTTTCTTTGTCTTTGGCCGTGCTTTGTGCAGTTAATTACACCCTGTTTGGATAGTCCAGCAATGCTGATGGTCACCGGTCTCCGAGGTGATAACGTATTTTGTGAGTGCATTAGCCTGCGGCCATTGGATCCAGCAAACACCTGAATATCAGCACAATTTTAGTAAGAATGTGTACTGCAAACTCCTCGCTGAATGAAATGTCGTTCCATGTGGGTTCAGAGAGGGTGTCCTGTCAGTTCTCTTTGTAATTGCTTTCATTTTTTTTCAGCACTTGCACATCCCCTGGTGTT
>VOQK01040663.1:0-12028 GCA_015052645.1 Benitochromis conjunctus
GCAGTGAGATCAGAACTAAAGAGAAATGATACTCAGGTTGATTTGAGGTCAACAGAAAGAACAACTCCACACAAACAGCTGACAGACACACAAACTCATCTCTCTCTGATACATCTGCTCATTTTTACTTTCATGCAACATGTTTCAATAAAATTTGCACAATGACTGAAACTAGCCTACTGAATGAACATAAAATTCATAGGCGAATTTAGACCCTTTTGGGGGTCTGAACTCAAGTACCAATAAATTTGATGACAGAACCTCAAAAGATAACTAGCAATGGTAGTAATAATACATTATTTTAATATAACATTTCTAACATTGTCATCTAATATTAATTTTTGCCAACTCTACTAAAACAGTACAGGATAGAATGAAAGTAGATTTAAGTGGTAAATGGACTGGTTCTTGTATAGCACTTTTCTACTCTGACCACTCAAAGCGCTTTGTACAACTTGAACATTCACATCCACTCGCACAAGCACTTTCTTCTACGCTTAAGTGTCTAATGTTTTTGGTATCATGTTGTTACAGTCACACAAAGGGCTTGTATGCTTCAAGGCAGTGTGACTTGTCTTTAATAGACATTTGTTGCTCTGGCAGAAAGAAGGCGAAAAAGCAATTTAACAACACAAATCCATGCAGCTTTGAAATATACTTTACATGAAACACTAGCAAGCAAAAGTTCAAACTTTTCTCATAATGCAGGGATTTGTTACATATAATGTCTACTTATTTGTATTTATTCTCTAAATGGTGTCAGAAACAT
Organism: Benitochromis conjunctus; assembly: GCA_015052645.1. Classification (NCBI taxonomy): domain Eukaryota; kingdom Metazoa; phylum Chordata; class Actinopteri; order Cichliformes; family Cichlidae; genus Benitochromis; species Benitochromis conjunctus. The sequence goes on from VOQK01040663.1 coordinate 770, forward strand.
TAGCTAATGTAGACTAGATCATATTTGAATATTACTATAACTAGATAAAGATCAGTTTATGCCTTTTATTGGTCTGTAAATGTAGTTTGTTATATTTAACTTTTGGGATAGCAGAAAGGCTGAGAGGAGCTAGAGAGGGAGAGAAACGGAGAGAGCTGGATGAAAACAGTAAACAGAACCTGAGAGCAAAAAACTGTAGTCAACATTTATTCAAAGTAAAGCCAATATAGTTTGTTTTCCACATTTATTAATGATGATTTCACATAACTTGTCACGGTCCTGGGTTTGCACCCAGCCTTTTCAGTTTATTTGTCTGTATTGTTATTTTTGGGCTCATGTTTTAGGTTTTTGGTCCTGTTTTGCCCCTCATGATGTTCTGTGTTTCCTCTGTTCTGTCTTCTATCATCCCCGCCTGTGTGTTCCCTGAGTTGTGCATTCCCTGTGTTAAGCTCACGTTTCTGAGTCTGTCTCTGCTTGTGGTTGAGTTCCTGTTTTATTGTGAAAGTCTGTCTGCTGTGAGTATGTCCTGCTTTGCCCTCATCTGTGTCATTTGTATCAGCTGTGCTCCCCGTGTGTTCTGAGTCCCCTCGTTATCTGTCTGTGTATTTATGTCAGCGTCTCCCTCAGTTCCCTGTCGCGTCGTATTCTCTACCAGCTGCGTGTGCCTGTCTGAAAACCCTGCCTGTCTGAAAACCCTGCCTGTCTGAAAACCCTGCCTGTCTGAAAACCCTGCCTGTCTGAAAACCTGCCTGTCTGAAAACCCTGCCTGCATTACTCCTTAGTTAGTTTGTCCCAGTTTAGTTTAGTGTGTTCTTTCTTCCAGCAATTAAAGTTGCGTTTTCAGTTCACTCCTGCCTCTGTGAGTCCTGCTTTTTGGGTCCTTTCTCCTGCCTGCACACAGCAAACCATGACATAACTAAGCAGTGTGTTACACTGCTTCAAATGTGGATCCATAGCCTGTCCTATTTGGTTCTTGTCCAGGTATAACGACTGGCAGGGCGATTTTCCAGTGTCTGTATAGAATAATGCTACTTTACTTACTTGGTTTGGTACACTGCCTGTGTGTGGAGACTGAAACAATGTTGTGCATGTTTCTCCTCTCATCTGATTTTCTAAAAATTATTCTTCATCTTACTTTTAAAAATTCTATTCGACATGATTGAGCTTTTTTTGCCTCACATTTGATAACTAAAGGGTCCACCCTAAAACTGGAGTACTCTCTGTAATTATGAATTATGAATAATGAATGAATGAGTTTCTTAAATGAGTTGCTTTGAAAGATTATATTGTAATACAATGTTGTAATTGCAGTTGAAAGGTATTGTACTGTATGCAAAAGTTTTAACCTAGAGTCACCCCTGATGAAAAAAAAGGAAAATCAAAATGCTCAACCTACAGAGGAAAAAGACATTTTAAATATCAAAGGGGAAAGAATTATGCAATAGGCTAGTTCATTTTCTTGAAATTTCATGAAACAGCAACTCAAAATGATACTCAGTACTTTGCATGGCCCTCGTGCTCAGGACAATCTGCCAGGGGAGAGCTAACAGGGCTACACTACCTTTGATAAGCCTCGGCTCGGGAGAGCCGCACTGCCCTCATGGGACTTTCCCGGCCGGTTACACAATGGATGGGTGGAAGAATTGGAGGATCCTGTGCCTGGCGGGACTGTCCATTAAGGACATTTACCTTTTCGGCACCATGATAACAGGACTCTTGCTGATCGGAGCTAGCTTGGCCCTGGCTTATCGTAAATTGAAGAAAGTGGCTAATGCTGTTCAAACCCGCACAAGCCTGGCCGCTATGATGGATTCGATGGGGAGAGCAGTGAGTACTCAGTCTGCGTTCATTGATCGCAAAACGGAAAACATCTTGGAGAAGCTCACCAGTCTCGTGGGAGTTCAGAGTACGCTTATCGAGCGTACTGCAGGTAACAGCACGGAGCAACTAACGCTGTGGTGGGCACTCAGACTATGCTCATTGAACGCAGCATGGATAAGATCTTGGAGAAGCTCACCGCACTTCAGCGGGAAGTTGAGAGACCTGGTGACCAGTAACGGACGTTAGATCAACTGTAAAATTATATGCAGTTGTTTGCACTAAATGAAAAAATCAACATTCTTCATGCAGACACCTCAGAGCCAGCTGCAGTTTCATGGCCGGCTCGAACAAAAACATCCCTGATAACAAAGTCTCTTCGCCCTGTTCTTCAAGGACACCTGTGTGGATTGAGTACTGTTGACTTTTGCTTGACTGGGTGAAGGGAGACTGTGCCTCAACTCAAACATGGGACACATACACACATGCTCACACGCATACACACATGCATGCACACACATACACTGACACAGATATGCACTCACTCCCCCTCCCCGAATCCAACGCCTCCCATGCTTCTCCCAGTCGATGTAGATGGCGGGTCTGGACCAGCGCCGTAGAATGGCAGCAGGACCGGATGGCTGTTTGCCTACACCGGCTCATTTGATACACCCCCCTCCCCTCGGTTGCTTGTCATGTGTTTTGATTGGTGCAAGATGTGAAGATTCATGTGCTTTATGTGCTGAGGTGTTTTTTTTACTGTACTCAGACAGGTGTCCTACTTTTGGAGCCCTGTCTGAGTCTTTTTTCTCTCCTCTTGATCCCCTGATGTTGTGTATTTCATTGTTTCTAATGCTACCTATTCTGACCTGTCTCCCCAATGTGATGTTTGTGTAATGTATGCCTGATCGGAATAGGTACAATTTCGCTGCAGGAAACTGCATGTGACAAATAAAGGTCTTAAAGGTTAAAGGATATAGTGTATGTATCAATGTGCCATCCTGGAAGAGTTGAACTATCTTTGCAACCTCTGTAGAGTCCAAGTATCACCTCATGACACCGACCATTGCCAAATGCAATACTAGTGAAAGAAATGTCAGAAAAGATGAGGTGGGAAAAATTTAATTAGCCCCCAGCTGTAAAACCATTCCTATTTTCAGAGATTGTCTCATTTTTGCCCATCTAGTGCACCTGTTGTTAATTTCATGAACACCTCATGATTCCTGTGTTTCAGCTCATATCTGCCTCTCTCACTGAGGGGGACGTCCTCACACACACTGACCACTCACTGTGTTTCAAAGCAGTGCCTTCTTCCGAATATTGGAACACTGAGCTACAAGTTGTTTCACTGTCAATCTGGATGCTGAGTTTCCATAGTTATATACACCCACCCAAGATTGGGTACCAAGCCCCAAGTGGGATGGAATAAGGATCATTGAGTGCGAGAGGAACTGACCTGAAAGATAGGATCATGGCAAACCTTAAAACCTGGACCCTCTGTAGCTGGTTATCAAGATTACATGAAGCACCTTCTGAAGATCTACTAGATAATGTGAATGCACTCTATGGACAATACCTACTGCAGCAGTGAAAAGTGAGATGCTTGGCTACAAAATGAACAGCAGCAAGGAGCAATACCCTCCATAGAGAAGGAGACTAGAGGCCAAGATCAAGGTAGCATGGAGGAAAGTTAGCCAGCTATCACGTTGCAGAAAGATAAGTACAGGTTAACTTTCTGCAACTATCTGCACCTAAGTACAGCAAACTGTCCATGCCTGAGGCCTTGGAAACAGAAAGAAAATGTTAAGGAAAATATGAACAGCAGAATGTAAAAGAAAGTGATAGCTTTGTCTTGAAGAAGCAATGGCCAAACAACTTCCTCTTTGTCTTTACCTGATGATCATTTAACCACCCATCAAATATGATTAGATGACACCAAACAAGAAACTTCCCGTGCAGTGGAAATAGTACCTGACATCAGCCAGGTTTCCACCAATTAGGAAAACAAAAAACAGAATTTTTTTCTTTTCATTGCTAATCTGAGCCTGTTTATATACTTTATACATTTTTCTGTGAAAAACATTCATAGAGTCTCTCTTTGTGATTTAATAGGAAGGCAGCATGAACACTTTCACTTCATACGTCCTGAACCAGCACAGAGCTCCTCCCATTTAACCTTTCACTGACAAGTTAAAATGGTCATGAGTCACATTTGATGTCTGCTGCCATCTGCTGGTAAAACTGTGTTTTACAGGAGAGAGAGACTGCTTTACGAATGAGAACAGTTTAATCTCATAACATGCCGAGAAAGAAGAACGTGTTACTTTTCAGTTCAGATGTTTTACATGCGTCTTGTTCTCACAGTTCTTTATTACAGTATTTGCATATATTAAAAAGGGAAAATATCGATTTACAAATTAGCAAGATTTCAGATTTCGTCTTGATGCATGTTCAATCATCCAGGAAAGTAAATCCCAAAAAGTTGATTCTGTTCATCTGGACGTAGTGTTTTCAGTGGGAGAAAGCATCACTGAAAGATGAATGAATGTGTGGTACTCATGGTCCTTGATCAGTAGTTGTTGATCAATGGTCATGAGACCATTAATGATCAAGGAACTGACCTCCCAGACCATTGTTCCTTCAGTGGTGCTAGTTTCAGTCATTATGCAAGTGTAAAGTTTATATGGGGAAACCTGCAGTCAGCTGAGACTGAAGAAGTCACCTGGATGATGATGAAACGTTTCTCCCACTGAAAACGCTACGTCCAGATGAACACAATCAACTTTTTGGGAGATTTCAGATTGTATTTAGTCCCATTAGGAAATGCAAATAATAATAATTATTATTATTACCATTTTCATTATTTACAGTTTTCCAAAACACTACAAGCCACAAAATGCTCAAAAATACTTTGCTAAGTGACAGTACAGCCAGCGTTCAGAGGAAGCTCATTACCACCACATGTATCCTCATCATTTGCTCACCAGCCAAAACCACAGATGAGGGTAGTGACGTAACTGGACCAGTAAATCGACAGCTTCACTTTTACACTCACCTCTCTCTTCATGACAACAGATCAGTGCACTGTTTGCATCACTGAGGCCGTGACCCCATCTGTCAGTGTGAACATATCACACTGCTGCCCTTCAGGTTGGACAGGTTATTCTGAGCTGCCAACCAGATAAGCGCTATAGAGGCTTTTGAAGACTCATCCACGAAGGATTTTCTCACGCTTTTACTGTTAAAGGGGAGGATGTGAGGTGAGGAAATCTACAGCGAGTTTAAACGGCGATTAAAAGGTGCAGAATTTGACGGGCATTTTCAGGAAATGCTTATCATGCAGGACATTGTCAAATTAATCATAAATCCATTTCTTTCTATTATCATTGAAACTGTATCCACTAAGATTCAGGATGCATTTTCTTTACCTCATGGAGTGGACGTGGAAAGTGCAAAGTGACATTGAACTGCAGTCGAGGGCAAAGGAGAGTAACTCCTGGGAATCTGTGAGCAGAGAAAGATTTCCTCTCCTTTCTATTTGCGCAGTGAAAGTGAATGCAGAGCACCAACACGGCTCACTGACAGACAGCTTTCTGACTGTTTGAGAGTGTGTGTGTCCAGCCATGAGCCCAACAACAGAGCACTACCTGATGGTGTGCAGCCACAGTCATCACTCTGACTGTATGTATGTGAAGTCTTTTGCCTGGATAGTTAACCGCACAGTGAAACATATTTCGATTTCTGCCCCTTTGACTGACTTTTTGTTACTATAATTGTGTGTGTACTGTTCCTAGATAAGCATACGTACACTGACTGTATTAAACTTCTTAAATGGCATGTAGGGCAAAAAGAAATCAGCAGTAATATCTATTTAAAAATAATTATTTGCATAATATTTCTGAGAAACTATAACACTGACTTAGTATAGTTTGGATATGAAATACTTGTGATAATTCAGTGTGTAACTTCCTGCTTTCCTAGATCTGCATGTAATGCAGCACAGCTGTTTTCTCCGTTCTCTGTAGATTTTGAGACTGTCATGCCATATGTGGGTTCAATTCAATTTCATTCAGTTTTATTTATACAGCACAAAATCATAACAACCGTCACCTCAAGGCACTTTATATTGAAAGATAGGCCCTACAAAATACTTACAGAGAAAAACCCAACAATCATTTGACCCCCTATTAGCAAGCACTTTGGCGACAGCAGGAAGGAAAAACTCGTTTTTAAACAGGAAGAAACCTCTGGCACAACCAGGCTCAGGGAGGGGCGGCCGTCTACCGCAACCGGTTGGGATGAGGGGAGGAAGAAAGAACAAAAGACATGCTGCAAAAGAGAGCCAGATATTAATAACAAGTAATGATTGAATGCAGAGCGGTCTATTAACACATAGTGAGTGAGAAGGGTGACCGAAGAAGAAATATTCAATGCAACATCACCCAGCAAGCCTACACCTATTGCAGCATAACTAGGGAGGATTTAAGTTTCACCTGATCCACCCCTAGCTATATGCTTTAGCAAAAAGGGAAAGTTTTAAGCCTAATCTCATAAGTGGAGTTAATATCTGTCTCCCGAATCCAATTTGAAAGCTGGTTCCACAGCAGACGGGCCTAAAAGCGAAAGGGTCTGACTCCCATTCTACTTTTAAATACTAGGAACCACAAGTAAGCCTGCACTGGGAGAGCGAAGTGCTCTAATAGAGCGATGTAGTACTATAAGGTCATTAAGATAAGATGGGGCCTGATTATTTAAGACCTTGTATGTGAGGAGCAGAATTTTGAATTCAATTCTGGATTTAACAGGGAGCCAGTGAAGGGAAGCCAATGTAGGAGAAATATGCTCTCTCTTTCCAGTCCCTGTCAGGACTCTTGCTGCAGCATTTTGGATTAATGGAACTTTTTAGGACATCCTGATAAGAACAGTAGTCTAGCCTAGAAGTAATAAATGCATAAACTAGTTTTTCAGCATCACTCATAATTTCTAATTTTAGAGATATTGCACAAATGGAAGAAAGCAGTCCTACATATTTGAATAATATGTGCATTGAAGGACATATCCTGGTCAAAAATGACCCCAAGATTCCTCACAGTGTAACAGGAAGCCAAGGTAATGCCATCCACAGTAAGTATCTGATCAGATACCAAATTCAGATAAAACCTCAGTTTTATCTAGATAGATATGATTCAAACCACTGGGGTGCAGTACCTGCAATACCCACAGCATGCTCTAATCGCTATAATAAAATATTATGGTCAGCAGTATCAAATGCTGCACTGAGGTCTAGGAGGAGAAGCACATAGATAAGTCCACTGTCAGAGGCCATAATAAATAATTTGTAACATTCACTAAAGCTGTTTCTCTACTGTTAGGAGGTCTGAAACCTGATCAGAACTCTTCAAATAAGCCATTCCTCTGCAGATGATTAGTTAGCCATTTTACAACTACTCTTTGAAGAATCTTTGAGATTATAGTGAGTCTTTGTGAGCACATGCTTTGAAATTTCTTTTCTCATCCTTTTCTCAATGTTTTTTGGTGGACAAACCAGACTACCAACAAGACCAGTGGCAAGGTTCCAAAAAAGGGATCAGAGGCATAAAGGGAACTGAAATAGAAAACAACTGAATTTGGTCAAATTTAGAAGTGCTCCAAACAATGTATTGATGCATGCTCAATCATCCTTGTAAGGAAATCCAAAAAATGTTTATTCTGTTGAGCTGGAACATTTTCTGTGGAAGAAAGATTTTTACATCACTCATCCAAGTGACATCTTCAGTCTTCTTCAGTACTGACCCTTGCATGTGAAATATGTTAAATGAAGACACAGTTCTAAGAACAAACACACAGGATTGCCATGATTTATTCATCGGGGAAATTCATCGGGGCCTCTGACAGTGAGAGGCTATAAGAAGATCATGTGTAACCTTCACTAAAGCTGTTTCTGTACTGTGATGAGCTCTGAAACCTGATTGAAACTCTTCAAATATGTCATAGTACCGAGCCTAGTGTTTATGGTTTGTGATTATAAATATTCCATTTAATATAGCCAGAGATTAATAACCACTAATAATAACTCGCAATAACTCCATTTGAAGATGAGTAGGAAAGCTGTTTATAATTGTGGGGTGGGGTCTTAGAATATTAAACCTCTTGAGCAGACTAATGTGACTTATGTGATCTATACAAATGAAGTTGGATTGAATTTAGTGACGATCACTGAAAGGAAACAGTACAGAGACTGCAATTTACTAGTTCTAAACGCAGGCCCTTTCAACAATGCACCTTTCGTTTATGATAAGTTAAGAATGAAAAGTCATACTGCATTGAGTCCAGGATAATGCCACTCTAATGGCATGAATATAGGGTTGTACAAGCTGCCAAAAACCTGAAGATGGTGCTAAATATTTAAGCATTGAACAGAAAAAATATAAAGACATAGAAAAGGACTTACCATTCGAAAAACCTGAGCAAGTATGACAAACTTTCCGAGACAAAAACCTTAATGGCTTGATGTAGAAGTAACATGGTTAGAACCAGCATGAATAAAGTAAATGTGCATGACTTGAAAGAAGGCAAAAGAGATTCAGATGGCCAAGCAGGACTGGCAGTGGCAGTGGATGAAGAGCCTGAAAATTTGAGCAACATTTGATTACTTAGGATACTTAAAGACCCCAGAAACTCAAAATGTGGTAAATGGACTGATTCTTATATAGCGCTTTTCTACTCTCTCAGAGCACTCAACGTGCTTTATACAACATGTCTCATTCACACCAGCTCTAACATTCAAACTCCAATGGATTAATCGGAGAGCCACTTCTGGCATGCAGACTGGGGCGGCCAGGGATTGAACTACCAACCTTAAGATTCTGATAGATGACCAGCTCCACCTCCAGAGCTACAGTCACCCATGAGAGACTTCTCATCTGAGAGCGTGAGTTTATGAGATGGCCTAAGATTGAGACTTGGTGTAGCTTCCCCTGGGTATACCCTGTGATATGAGGTACAGTCAATAGCATTGTCTTGGACTTTGCATTACTGAGACAAGCCAAAACTTTCATCCACAGTTACTCTGCTTCCACGTCTGCAATGCTGTATTTTCGAATTACGGTTTCTGTGACTGTGATAAGTTTCACTAGTGGTTTCACTAGTCACAGAAAAGTTCAACCCTTTTGCAAGGATGTTTTTCTCTGCTTGGGTGAGTTATGTGTGACAAATTTTTCACCCACTTATCCCCATCCTCGATGTGGCATGCTTCTCTCTTCTGGTTGCTGAGGATATTCTCATGTAGAAGCATTGTAAGTCTCTGTCACATCCGCTCCCCTTCAGATTTTAGCACATGGATGGCAAAATTTGTTTGTCTCACCCTCATTGAGCAGCTGGTGCTGTGCCTTCTGAAGGATGGCGTAGCAGTATTACCTAAATGTACTTACCTTTTTCAAAATATTCCCATCCATCCACCCATCCATCCATCCCTCCCTCCATCCATCCCTCAGCTTATCCAGGGCCGGGTCGCGGGGGCAGCAGCCCAAGCAGAGAAGCCCAGACTATTTGATAAGGTTATCAGTGCATTTATTTGGAAAGGAGGGCCACACAGCATAAAAAGAACTGCTCTTCAGCAACAAAAAAACCCCAAAACAAGGCAGGGTTAGCACAAAGCAGGGTTAGCACGTCCAAACTTGATCTATTACTGAATGCCACTTGCAATATACAAAACATTCTTCATTGGGTGAATTGGATGAATATAACTCCAGCTACCTGCATCTAGCTTCACTGGTGTGTGTGTGGCTTTAACCCCTGTGAGTATGAAACCAAATTTAATTGTCGGTCGAACTATTAGAATTTGGACACAGTTCAGCAGGCACTTTGATCTAAAAATTCTTCAACATATTCCCCGATCTGTGGCATATATTATGGCACAAAAAAGCCATTCAATTTTTTGTTTAACCTGTGTTCAGACCTTTAATCTTTCAAATCTTTCAAATTTCTTCAAATATCTGCAGATTAAGAATTTTGTCCAAAGATTTTTTCCTTCCTTTCCAAACTTACCAGATAATAATAGATACATTAATACTCAATCACTGTCACATGCAAAGAACAGACTAATTTCCATCCTGTATGGGTTAATTAATGACACAATCTCTTGAGGAAATCAGAAGGCAGTAGGAAGCGGACATAGGTTCAGCAATTCGTGATGAATCATGGGAGGCCATTCTTATACCAGTTTGTGCGTGGCATAGACTGATATAGTTGAAAGTGGTCTTAAGAGCTCACTTTACCAATGCAAAGCTGGCAGACATGTATTCTGATGTAGACCCTTATGCCCTCTGTGTAAGAGCCTATCAGCAGATTACATACATATGTTCTGGTTATGCCCTGCACTGTCCTCATTTTGTGCAGACATTTTCAATATATATACAAAAATCCTTAGGAAGAAAATCTCTCCGATCTCCACGAGTGCTATATTTGGCATTACTCCTTTGGATTGCCTATTATCAAGTAATGCCCATGATGCTATTGCCTTCACTACCCTAATTGCAGGAGAAATATCCTGCTTTAATTGGAAACGACAATCTCCGCCGAACTTTTTCTAGATAGATTGGGGAGACAATGTATTTTTTTAAATTGGAAAAAATAAGATTTACTTTAAAAAGAGCTACACAGCAATTCTTAGAGACCTGGAAACCATTTCTAAATTATTTTGAGGAACTAACAAACTACCTCTGGATGAGTGAACTGATGATCAAGGCTAACTGTTATATTTTCAATTTAACAAACCTTTACATAGGTTTACTTTGTTGATTTTCTTCTTTTTAATTATTAATATCATCATCATCATCATCGTCGTCATCATTATTATTATGTTATCGCCTTTTTATTATTATATTCATTTAATTAATTAATTTATTTTGTACCAATTTTATTTTATTTGGAATAGTATTATTGTTCAGGCTCTGTATATCCTTATTGGACTTAAAAAGGAATGACACTTCTTGTGCCTCTAGTTGTGTGTTTGTGTCACCAACAGGGTATAATCAAGGTTTAATGGAGATTAAACAAAATGTACATAATGTTTTATTACATATTGTTTTATAAGCAGTTTTCTCATAGATGTCTGTAAATCTGCACAATCGTTCTGCTACCATAAATCACTGGCTGGTGGCCACTAGAAAGAATGCAGTTTCCAGTCACTTCCATATGGCTTCAAACCCACAAGCTATATCTATGTGTCATATACAATCAATGATCATATCAGAGTCCTAGCTCATCTTAATAGAATGGGGCCAACATCTTTTAATAATTCAAACAATTAATTACAACTGTGTTTACTTTAATTGACATGAAATGAATGAAATAAAAAGGGCATTTTGTGGTTGTTACATCAAAGGGTCTGCATACCACAATAAACAGGATATTTCTTTTTTTCTTCTCTTTTATTTTTTG
>VOQK01040667.1:0-10110 GCA_015052645.1 Benitochromis conjunctus
CACTAAAAAAAATTGGTCACAGAGAACATCGCTGGTAGGTTGTGGTTGAATACTGTTTAATCAGTATAATTTGGTGCAGTGGTGAGTACTGTTGCTTCACAGCAAGAAGGTCCCAGTTTCTCCATGGATATTTCCACTTCCTCCCACAGTACAAAGACAAGCACATTAGGATAACTGAGGATTTGAAAATTGGCTGTAGGTGTGAATGTGAGTGAATGACCCCGCAACAGACTGGCAGTCTGTCCAATGTGTAGTTTGCTGATGCTATCGTGCTGAGCTTTATCACATTTTTTTTTATTTTCTTCACCAATTTCATTTTTAATGATTTACAAAAATTTGGGGTCTGAACTTGTTCCCACATCAGTGACCACTGCAGTTAACCACAGATCTACTTAATGTGACCTCATCTTGATGGTTCTTACCGCTGTCCGCCTCTGACTCTGTGCTTTTAAAATGGGAGTGGTAAACTAGTCTGGAGTCCAGAGATGACTGTGCTGTCGCGTGGGAGAGTGGTGTGGGTGCTCCAATAGTGGGCGCCCTCCTAAGCCCCGCCTGACCTCCACCGCGGCTTTTCTTGGAAGGTGAGGGTTTAACTGAAAAAGGACGACAGGAAATAATCAGTGCAATCATCAGGCCTTTTCACACCTCTGCTCTCAATGCAGTAAAATTAAAAAGACACACATACGTGGGATTTTCTTGAACACTGTGTTGCACATGAATTGTTGGAAGCGCTCTGCATAGAAGCCAGGTCTGTGAACTGAAACTGTGTCCTAAGTAACAGGAAGAGTATAATTAAAACCTGACACATGTTATAAAGCAGCATTCCTGATTTAATTCACCAACTCTTAAAAGTGAAAAATAACAGTCATAATTCTTTATAGTCCAAGCTAATCAGTTAATATGCAATCTACAACTGCAACCAAAGTCTATTAACACATGTTGTGATGTATAGTGTACGGCCTCTTACCCCATCGTGGACCAGCGCCTTCCAGGAGTGCTCCAACTTTTTAATAAACCTAAATAACATCACATAAAGAAACTATTTAGTGCAACTTACACAAGTGGTGTGAAACTTGCTTATGAATTAGCATCAAATGCGTATATATAAAGAGCAGATTTTGCTGCTCTAACACACATACCTGTAGGATTGGAGAATATCGATAATGCCGATGTAGATCAGCAATCTCTCTCCTTTGCTATTGCGAGCAGGAATACCACCCATGCTGCAAGGTCACAGAAACAACACACTGCTTCATTCACCATCATTTCACAACTACAATTTCCCCAGCAAGCAAATACAGGCTCAAACACAGGTGTGCTGGTGGTCACACTCACTGATCTTCTGAATCCAAAGCTCCCTTCCCTCGAGCCTCCCCCTGGATGGACTCCATAGCGGTGCAATACAGGCTTTTCTGGGCTTGTGGTCGGCGCTGATCTGGGGTCACTGCCCCTTCGGACCCCACACTGTCGACCAAACTGCCTCCGCTACGCTCCTTTTCTCTGCTGGCCTGGTCCATATTGTGGATGCCCATCAACAGACTGTAATCCATGATCTTGAAACTCTGCAGGAGCTGCAACAAAGAAAAAAGTGCAATGAGAATCGCCTAGCAACAACTGGTACAACCAATTGTAAATCAACGTACATACACACTCTTTCACAACACAGGCCAAAGACTTTGGCAACACTCACACGCAGGACAATAAAACTTGATCTGAGTGTACAATAATAAACGTGACATGCTGTCATATATATTATGCTCATTTAAAAACCCTGCTGTTTCCTTACGCTACAATGGCAGGCTTTTAAAATATGACAAAACACATCTAAGTGTTAAATCCAGCAACAGTTAAGAACAAAAATATTTATAATGTGACCAATGGTTCTGATTTAATCTTAATCCTGAAAATAAACTTTGAGCCCAAAGTTGAAATACATCCCATCTACACAGGAGTCAAAGTGAGCATTTTCAAGGCTCCGGTTGCCTAGGTAACCCTCTAAGTGATGGTAATTTATTACATAAAAGTTTTAAATTTCAAATAAACAACTGATGATGATTCAAGTCTATAAAACTTATAGAATAAGCCTAATTTAGAACATGAGAATTCATTTACTGATATTTCTCTATTATTTATTTCTACAGGACTAAATCCTTTGAGGATTGGTTGCAAAATAATATTTATTTCTCTATTTAAAAATGATTTTAGAATCCTAAAAGTCCTTTGAGTTGGGTTTTGTGATTTACTTTCAAACTGCCTTCAAATATTTAGATGTTAGTCATAGTCATTAGGTGGAAAGATATAACTCCATCAGTTTTATGTGACAAAACAAAAGTTAGTGCATTACCCTGTAATTTTTATCCATCTGATCAAACAAATCTATTTTAAGCAGAAGTAAACAACACACAGAAAACAAACAAACAAAAATACAAATGACAGTCCCAATGATTTTTCTTTGGTGGAAAGCCAAAACCTCTGGTGGCTGAAAACCCCGGAACAATGAGCTAATGAAAATGGATCAATCAATAAATCATGTGCAGCTGCTGTAAGTCTGACCAAAAGGAGAAATGATACAGAACATTCTGGTATTCTGTGCAGACTGCAACAATAAATGGCACCAGTCTACCGGTACTCCCATCATTTCAAAAGGTACCATCCCTCAAAGTAAATAAGGTATTAGTTTGCAGTGTCATGCAAGCTTGAGTCATCTTTCCAACACTACACACTTGTCCTGGAGCTTGAACAAACAACAACCAACGCAGTCTATCAATAATCACTAATCGACTCTGGAGAAACTGGAAATTATAGTAGTCTCTGTAAAATGTAACCTTTAACGAAGTACCGGTGCGCTACATGTCGATATTACTTTGCATTATATGCAAAAATGGCTTAAAATAACTAAATGAATCTAAAAAGTATTTGATATTTTTTCACATTTATGCTGTATGTAGAGAAATATCATTTTTGTATCTTTTATGCTGGAGGATAACAACAATTTATACTATGGTGGTGTACTATTTGAGCTTGCTAAGGCATTCTCCATACACTCCATAAACAATCTATACAAAACATCCATATCTCAGTAACTCACCAGGCAGTCTCTCTGTATAGTCTTGCACAGAGCATTGTAGTTTTCCGCTTCCAGCAGCAGGCCATCAGGCATGTCCTGGATGAAGTCCAGGTCTTTGTGAGTGGGGACAGCCTTCTCTCTCTCCTTAGGGGAAGCCCGTCTCTTATAGGTGGAGCCTTTCAGGTCATACTTGAGGTGCATGGGGATGATTCGGGGCAGGAGATTGTTCATCACAACAATACGGATATTCTTACCCCCTGCCTGAACGCAATAAAGTCCATAAAACTTGGGCAGCAGGGTGCGCTTGTTTTGGTTTATATTCTGAGAGGGAGAGGGAACAGACAAAAAAATAAATTAGACACTTAAATTAGAAGCTAAACCTCCCTCTTACCAGAGAATTGTTGCAGTAATAGTCACTCATTCTGAACCAACTCCTACTTCCCACTCTATCCAGACTCACCATGAAGTATCCAGGCAGCAGTTTCTGGAGAAACTCCGCCTCTTTGTGTTGGACAGTCTTGATGATAAACTCATCATCACTGGAGACATAGAAGAGGGACCCGCTGGCTCCGGGGTTCGACAGCTCGATCAGTGGCTCGTTGCACAGAGAATACTTTCAGAAAGAGACAGATGAACCCACATTAATATGAAATACAAAAAACAAAACAGTGTTTGTTTTTCTGAAGTAACATCTATGGGTCACTGACTCCTGATTGCACAATTGATCGATTTAAACTACAGAGACATGAATATCAATGTTCCCAGTGCTGACTGCAAAAACAACAACCAGACAGCACAGAAAGATTCAGGAGGGAAAAAAACAGAGCCAAAAAGTACTTGGACTACAACTTCTCATTCTGTCTGAGATGGCGCAGCTCCATGCCCACCCTTGCAAGCAAATGTGGTGATGATGCAGACAAAAGCATCATCATTTTTGAGAAAAAATACTGAAACTACAAGTTTGTTTGTTTTTGTTTTTAAAAGGAGAAAACCTGCAATTGTTCATTATTTCTCCAAAAGTAGATCATGTTTGCTTAAACCACTGAATACAGTAGATACACAGTATGTATAGATTCACACGCAGCTGTTGTGAACATAGCAGAATAAGCCTGGAGTCAATACTGACCAGGTAGTCATCTGGCCGAATGCCAAACAGTTCCCTGAAGTAGCGAAAGGCGATAGGAGCATAGGTCTTAAAGCGGAAGTCGCTGTAGTGATGAGCAGGGGTCAGGTTACTGCCTTCGCTGGAAAAAGCAAGAGACAGATAAGCCATTAAACAATGCAAAACGGAAAAATAACAGTTCACTTCATGCATTCAAATACAACTCGAATCACAGACCTCGGGAAGAAGATGCTTTCAACAACCACAAAGTCCTGCATGAGAACATCCCTCTCCGCCTTTTGGCTTAAGCTGCCAACTGTGTGAGCGATGCCCAATTGGATTGCTCCCTTTAGGGCAGATGACGTAGTCTGGGGAGGTCAGCGAGGAAAAGAGTGTAAGCACTGGAACAAACAGCATTTTACCCCTGTGACTTCTGCTGTTTCACTCACTATTCTTGGGTTTCCAGCAAGAGGAACTTCCAAACTAATTTTAGAATACAGACACCAAAACATGCAGCAGGCCAACCCACTGAACTGTAAACACCTTGGATCACTCTGGCTCAGTGCTGCGGGTGTCAACAAATCCCTGTTGTCACTGACCCTGACCTCTGCCCTTACCTTTTTGTAAGTGGTTTCTCCTGTGGTAGTCTCAACGCCCCGGTGTCCAATGGTCTTCTTCATACTCATGCCCGAAGAGCCGGGCATCTGAGGAGAGAGGCAGAAAGTTGTCAAAGCAAAATCAAACATGATTTGATGTGTGTTTGTGCTGGTAAACGCAGAAAACAACGGGCTAGCTGTTTCTCCTTTTCTTAGTGTTGGCAAAACTTCCGGTGTGATGTGTTTGGATCTGCCGCTGCCGGGTGCAGTTTGTCCTGCTTTACTTTTGTGTTATTTTTCTCTGCTCTGCTGTTCTCACTTAGTTTTAATGATGTATTGGCTGCCTTGGTAGATGAACGCTTGGCTTTGCTATCCATCCGATCCTCTATGATGATTTTCCACCCTCCACCATTAGCTGGATCCTTGTCAGGCGATCTCAGTGGTCCCTCTAGACCACGGAGAAGGGGAGGGAGAGGAGCAGGTATTCAGGTAAAGCTCAGGCTTTACTGGCGGCGGGGTTTGGCTGGTAAGCGACGTCGAGCGTTCCTTGTCTCCCGTGCTCAGAAAAGCTCCATGGAGGGGGACTTGTTTTCGACGTCCCTGTCTGGATACGCTGGGCCCGTCTCTTTGAGACCGTGCTGCCTTAGGAGGGTTTATCCAGACTCTAATGCCAGCTGGCTTTTTATTCCATCGGTGAGTGGATTCTACGAGCATGATGGCTTAAACCCTGAGTATCTACATCCTTTAGCTCAAGCCTCTGCAAACAATAAGGCTTCTACCTCGCTGAATATGGTGCTTTTTAATGCTCGATCTCCGTCTAATAAATCATTCTTATTAAATGATTTTATATTGTCTAAAAGACTAGACTTTTTATTTCTGACTGAGACCTGGCAGCGGGACGTAGACTGTTCGTGACTCACTGAACTCTGCCTGGATGACTATACTTTTTTTTTTTTTTACCCAGCCTTGGGTATCTCGTCGGGGTGGTGGGCTTGCTGTGGCTTTCCATGACCGTTTCTCCTGCCGCTCTGTCAAAATTGGACATTTTCTTTCGTTTGAGCTGCAGCTGCTTAAAATTGAAAACAAGGATCCTTTCTACTGTGTTGTGGTATATCGTCCACCTGGCTCTAATAGGTTATTTTTAATCGGAGTTCAGTGACTTCTTATTAATTTTCTCTCTTTTCTGCTTGCAAAGATAAATAACGTAAGAATTACTTTTTACAATCAGTACCTGTTATGTCTGTCTCTACCCCATCTTGGCCCTTAATTGCTAAGCTTCTAGAAAAGGTTGTGGCTAAGCAACTTATAGCAGCTCTAGACAAACATAGCATTTTTGATAAGTTTCAGTCCAGCTTTCGTAGAGTTCACTCCACGGAAACAGCCCTTCTCAGGGTCTATAGTGACATTTTGATGAGTAATGATGCAGGAAAATGCTCTGTTCTGCTTATGTTGGACCTCATGTCAGCGTTTGACACAGTTGACCACCACATCCTGCTTGAAAGGCTAAAACATTGGGTTGGTGTGTCTGGAACTGCCTTACAGTGGTTCTCCTCATATCTACATCACCGATGCTTTTCTGTGGTGGTCTCTGATTTTAGCTCATCCTCTGCCTCCCTTACTTATGGTGTCCCTCAAGGTTCGCTTTTGGGGCCTTTACTGTTTTTAATATATCTTCTCCACCTCCAGCATATTATGGGCTCCTTCGAGGACAATTTATTATCACTGTTATGCTGATGACCTTCAGTTGCACATTTCTTTTAAGCCCCAAGATTTATCTAAGCTCCAGCTTCTGAATGACTGCTTAGATCCTATCAAACGTTGGATGGTTGCAAATTTCCTCCAACTCAACGAGGGGGAAACTGAAGTCCTTGTATGCGCTCCTGACAGATTTTTATCCCAGATAGTGAAAGCCCTTGGTCCTCTCTCTGTATATGTTAAATCCTCTATCAGGAATTTAGGTGTCACTTTTGACTCAACTCTCACATTGGATGGTCATGTTGAATCTCTGGTTCGGTCTTGTTTTTATCTTTTAAGAAATGTTGCTAAGTTAAAGGCCACGGACTGGCACCAGCTTACATCTCTGATCTTCTACAGCCCTATGTCCCTAGCAGGTCCCTGAGATCATCTGATCAGGGCCTACTTGCTATACAACATAAAATGAGAACTAAGGCTGTTAAAGCTTTTGCCACTGTGGCCCCTAGACTGTGGAACTCTCTCCCCCTAAGCTTAACAACTGTGGACTCAGTAATTGTTTTTATAAAAAAAAAAAAACAACAACAACTCAAAACTCACCTTTTTAAAATTGCTTTTGGTTCATTTTTGCCTGTTTTACCTTTTATGACTTGTTATCTTATATGCTGCACTTTGTGATTCTGGCTAGAAAGGTGCTATATAAATAAAATTTTATTTATTTATTTATTTGTAGTATGCAAGCTTTAGGCCAGGTGGATAAACAGCTTTACACGACAGCCTTAACCAAGCATTCAACTGGGATGACAAGTTACTGAACTCACAGAGGAAGGTCAAATTGTAAGGCAGGAAACTAATCAAACAGCAATCAGCCCGATGTTACTATTCCTGACCAAAAACTACCGCTGCACTTCCTCCTTTTATTGATATTGGAGCTACAACAATTTTATAGTTGTTTCTGAACATACAACATTATTATGAGTAAATATTCATATTTAAAAGTAAAAACACTTTTTAAAAAAACTTTTAAACATTAGCTTTATGTGGAGTTTTGAGGAACAACAATGTGGCTCTCCTGTGTTACAAGAGCCACCTTCACACTTCCATAACAAACTTTTAGTGACCGATGCCTCAAGCTGCAGATGTCTGGATGAATAAAAGTTCAGCCCTATAAGCCTGCTCAGCTCTCCTTTTCTTCTTAGAGCTGAGAGTAGTTACATTTACAGTATTTGGTGCTGCACATAATGTAAATGTACTCTAAGGTAATTCCTGCCGTAGTTACCTCAGCGGGGGCCATTTTTCGAATGCTGCTGGTCCCTAAAAAGAAAAAAGAAAAAGTTAAATTGAGAGGAAAATAACTGTAAGGAAAATCATATATAGAGTAAGCAATCTGTATATACACATACCGCTAGTTCCTTTGTTGAGACTCTAAACCCAACCCATGCAGTCAGTACTCAAAGTCAACGCTTGAAATAAATTTGAAGGGTTTGAGTTGGAAAGGCTTCGACCAATGACGAATTTGTTAGGGACTGTTTATGAATCCCAGTGCTGGTTAATTAGTCAGGCTATTTCCAGCACTGGCGGATGAATATAAGACCGATGATGAGCCCAGACCTAAATGTGGCCACAGTTACTAACGGCTGCACCCAGTATGTGAACTGGAACTACTTCTCCCATGAGCTAGCTGCTCCACATTAATCTCTTCCCCGAGGATGTGTGTCAGCATCACCACCTCCTTTCAAAAAATGGTGCAATTTCTAGCTGTTGCTGTCCCAGCTACTAAGCCTCAGACTAACTTTGCTTTTAAAATTAAGATCAATTCGACCATGCTCACTAATGCCTAAAGGCAACCTACTGCCTCTTTAATGCTTTGTTTCAAACAGTGATGGACTGAGGGGCTGCACCAAAGCCTGGTATAAGATAAATAGGGATTATTTTGAACAGTGAATCATGCTAAGCCACTCTTGTAGAGTCCAAGAACAAAATATGAAGCAGGAAATTAGGTAACAGGTCCCCTTTAACCCTTTCATGCATGAATTACAACAACGACACATGTACTTTTCAAAAAGTTTTTTGCATGTCCACTTAGGTGGACAACATACGTTTTCACTTATGAATTTGACAAACGAATAAATAATATACACTGTGTAAAAACTATAAAATAAAAATATTTTAGAACTACATACATACATACATACATACATACATACATACATACATGACAGTAAAATACAAGAAAACAGCCTGTGAATAGCTGTCCACTGTAGTGACCACTATGCGTGAAAGGGCTGAATTAGGCCATTTAGTAAACTCAGTTATCTCACTAGAGATCTATGAAACTGATATTCAATTCAATTCTGTGTAATTCAATGTTTATTTCACCATGTGACAAGCTAATGCAGCATGGAGATATGAAGGAAGCTCCCGGCAAAGGGTCAACACTGGAGGGTTTTCATGCCTGCATGAAACACCAAACACAACAGCTTCTGTTTGTATGTCTGTAAAATTATGCAAGCACCAAGCCAAGACCTTTGCTTAACTGCTAATCAAAGATGAGTCACTAAATCCCAGCATACAGATGTTGGGTAAGAAAGGCACACAACTCAAGTAAAATAAAGCGAATGAGTTCCTGTGTCCTGTCCTTACATAAACTTGGTGTATACACTTACTACATCGCCCACTCTGCAATCACCTCTAGCCTGTAACCAATGGCAACATCTCCTCCAATACTGCAGTACCATAGGTCAATATATACACATAAAAAAGACTGAAAGCTACAAAGATTTTACACCTGTAGTTACAACTGTCAGTCTGAAAATTTGTCTTTCTACACCCATCAAATCTAAACCTAATGATGCACAGAAAATGAACATTTTCAACCTAAGAAAAGCAAGAGTACGTAAAATTACACAGACTAACCGAATGCCATGCATCTCTCCTGAGTTAGCAGGGACACACTGCAATCTGCTGGGAAACAATGAGCATCATTCTGCCCACATTCCCTCTCATTATGTAAAACAACACACTATATCATCACTACTCATGCAGTTGCTGCTCACACACACAAACACAGCACACCCATGCGAATACCTCGCTGCAACGCTCTCCTCCAGAACTGAGTCCTGATATCTGCGGAGCAGGACAAGGTCAGGCTAACTGGCTTAACCTAATACATGAGCCACACTAAACTCATTTAAAGTAGGTGTGCACAGAAGTAAAGGAAGCAGGGTCTAAATAATTAAATCAGTTAAGTAACTGGAACTTTTCTTTTATTGTAACTGGATATTGTACATATAAAAGGTAAAACATCAGGACCGTTTAAAAAAACAAACATGATTTAATGTGCTCAAGATGTAAATAGAATATTGTTTATCAAAAGGGCAAAAATAACTTGGAAATGCACAGATTTTGTTTAAGGTAGATAACACAGACTGTTAATAAATTTGGACCATGCATACTCGCATGTGTAGTAACCCTAGATGGCCTGGTTTCAGCTATCATTATTATTACTACCATCACAGACAGTTTAGGACCACTATAGCCTGCTGGAAACAGACTAAATTAGGTTGCATGGACTAGGACAAATTGGAGAGATCTAACGGTAGGCAGATTCTGAGGGTATCCTGAACTATGCATTGCAGAATATTTTCATAAGA
>VOQK01040667.1:11089-39111 GCA_015052645.1 Benitochromis conjunctus
ATTACACACTTCCCATTCATTTACCAAACAACAGCGATCTTTATTTCTAAAATCTCACCTGGCCCTCACCTGTTTCGTTTGCGTGTAAACACCATAAAGCATTAACAGGACAACCAGCTTGATAACAAAACAGTTTGGTCAACGTGGTCTCGGGAATTACTTTATAGCATGTTATAAAAATCAATAGATGGTTCCTCATATTTACAAGTGGCCTGCACACAAAAGCCTCTTCTGTTTAAACACGACACGACCAGGATTTATTAAGGAGCCAGCTAAATAAGCGAACCACAGATTGGTTCATTTGTTTGGTGGAAAACCTCGATGCTAATTAGCTAACGGCTAACGAAGGCTCAATTACAGGCACAGCTCCAGCGTCGCATCATTTTCAATGCTGTAAAACACTCTAGATGTCGCTTTTTACGCTCGTTTTGACACAAAAAAGGAATGAGATTTGATAGCTAGATACCTGTCGGGGCTGTTGATCCCATGTCTGCTGTTCCAGCAGTCGCCATTACGATCTGACTGTTAACATCATAGACAGAGCCGACACTTGAATTCTGATGCGCGTGTCGCTGCTGCAGCAGCACCACAGCGCCCCCAGTGGAAGGACGTGGCGCGTTTCAGTTTGCGGTAGTGCGGCAGAAAGGCGCCCTCTCAGAGTATGTTATCTTCTTCTTTTTAAATTTTATTGGCGGTTGGCAAACAACTCAGAGGATGTTATCAGCACAAGCAATTGAATAAATACACTACTCGAAAAATCTTTTAATCAGAGAATACCATCAAGTGAGTTGAAGTTTCAGATGCTGTGATGCCAATATATTTAACAGCAGGTGCACAAGAGAGACAACAGTGAGACAACCCCCAAAACAGGAATGGTTTTACAGGTGGAGGCCCCTGACATTTTTTCCCTCATCATCTTTTCTGACTTTTTTCTTTTCTAGTTTTCTTTTGGCTAGGGTCAGTGTAACTGCTAGTAACACGAGGTGATGTCCTTTAGTGGGCCCTGTACTCACTGCCAGGCACTGTGGAGTCCAATTGGCATTTGCCATAGAATACCAGAATTGGTAGGTCCACCACTGGTTCACCCTGTTCACATGTTACAGAGTTGAAAGGGTCTGGAGAAACCGTGGAGAATGCTATGCCGCCTGTAACATCGTTCACCTCGACTGGTTTGGTGGTGGGTCAGTGATGGTGTGGGGAGACACATCCATGGAGGGACACACAGATCTCTTCAGGCTTGGGAACAGCACCCTGACTGCCATTATGTATCAGGATGAAGTCCTTGGACCAACTGTCAGACCCTACACTGGTGCAGGGGGTCCTGGGCTCCACCTGGTGCATGACAATGCCAAGCCATACAAACTACTGAGCACCATTTTCAGCTGCTGAAATAAAACTTCAGCAATTTTTTTCACCTTCATTTAGAAGGAGAAGGCAGGGAAGGCTTCACCCTCAGGCCCCTCAGGCCAGGTGGTTTTTGTTGTTGTTGTACACCATTTTTCGTATTTGTTTAACTATTGTTTACTGTTTTCTAATCCATCTCTAATTTATTCTTTCTACTTCTACCTTGTGCTGCTGTAACAAGTGAATTTTCCCAATGTGGGTCAAATAAAGTCTGTGGTCGTGGCAGCACGGGCTTGCAAGGTGTCACACAGTAAACCACACAAAAAGGAAGATTTAAAAATGTGTTTATTATCACTTTTTCAGATAAGATCTTAACTAAAAACCATATAAAAGAGGAAAGAAAATGATCTTGAATTTCCAAAAGAATTAAGAAATTTATAATCAAGTATGCAAAGAGCAGCCTATAAAAATAGTGGTACAGTGTCCTAGACAATAGTCTGTTTTAGCATCTATGCATGTAACAGTATACTTGTTTAAGTATGTGTAGTAGAAATGGTAGAAATGCTCATTGGGTCTCAGAAAGCTGGCAGTAGTTGAAGTTAGAAAAATCAGTCAACATTTTACATTTTGTTTTGTCTTACAAACATTTAAGTGTTGCGTGAATCATTTCTGTTCAGTGCCACGTCTGCTGCCATCTCACCATGACCCTCAACGGCCCAGCGCCAGTGCAGTCAGCAGCGAAAGGCCACACAGGCTTAGGAGACAGGGCACCTTTTCCTCTTCTTCTGACTTGAAAAGTTGGTTGCTTTGGTGATGGCACTCGTGATAATTTTGGAGATGCACTGTGGAGTCTCTTGTGAGGACAATTTGCAGCAACGGCGGACAGGAGTGGGAACAGCCTTCTTTGATGCGCACAGCTTCTGTGACATTTCTTCAAGCTGATTTCATGGAGAGATCAAAGGCAGAACAGCAGCGGGAAATCAGAATTCTGTGTTCAAATTTTAAATTTTGCTGGACCAAATTTTGTTTTGTAATTTGTCTTATTTTTGCAGACTCACTTCCCCCTTTAATGGGACTTACCAGTCGCGCAGAGCAAGCAGTCTTCTCTTCTTCAGACAGGGGGCAGCATTGTGTCACAAAGTCCTTAAGAGGAAACCCAACAGGGAATCTAAAACACAGTCACATTGATGCCAATGCATCCCATGTTCAACTGCTTACAGATTGTATACTTAAATAAATGTGTTGACATTTAACAGTGATAGAAAGAAATAGAAAAAAAACAGATAACAGGAAAAATATCAAAAGAAACAAAAATAAATTATTGGAAGATCAGATCAAAGGAAAACAGAAAAAAATCACATGCAATAAATACTGTCTTACTTCTTCTTGATGGTTTTGTGAGTGTCACATATCATGTTCAGCGAGACTTCCTCATGAGCAGAAGTCATATTATAATACGGGTCTGGAGACATCTGCTGGAAACAGCTGTATTTATCGCTTTGGTTCAAACAGCAAGGGTAATTCACCTGTCCTCCGTTCTCAGGCAAGCAGAACTTGCTCAGCTCCTCACGCCACTGAAATGAGGAGTAAGAGTCAAGTGTCATGGCATGAAAACTACTCAGTTAAGCAAAAATCTGTATTTTTTTGGCGCTGCTCTTCCTTCACCTTCTGGTCAGCACAGTTGAGTTCAGTCTTCTTACTTTTGCAGCATCTTTTGAATCCCTTTTCTATAAGATTAATGGTCTTTGCCTGAAGAGCCACCATTTCATAGCCTGAACGTGGGAGGCACTTGATGCTGTAGAGGGGGCGAAGCCTCTGGTTGCGACACACGGATTCAATGGTATCTGCGGTTGGCCGTCCAGGAGGAAAGCTGATGTCAGCTGTTGGGGGAGTAGATGGTTTCTTGGTCTTCTTTTTTCTGAGTCCTCTGGGTTCAAGGCTGTGTGTCCTGCAGTGCATGAGGCATAAGGTCAGACAACGACATGCCTCCTACAAGCCCAGGATGCATTCAACATAACGGAAATGTGTTTTGCAATATGAAGCTATGACAGTTACTTTTTTCTCTTTGTCTTAAATGATAACCCTGACGTTACTTCTTCTACAAGGCTCTCCTCTTCATCTCAGTTAAGCTTTTGAGCTTGACAGATGATGCGCGTCGTACAAAATCAATACAAGCAAGTGCACAATAACACCTTTTCACAGTAATAAAATCATTTGTACTATCAAGTGCTGTAACGTCTGTTGTTAGATTAATACATAAACATAAATGCAATGTGGCAATGACCATCTCAGCTACTGTATTCAGAATGGCAGGGCTTCCATAAGCTGGTGCTTGCTGCTATGCATTTTTAATGGATTCATTCTAAGTTTATGAGAACGTATCAATTTGTTGGAAGGCATAATTACACACTAATCAATATAGATTTATGAGGACAATATTTTTTCCTATTAAATGATCTAAAAAAATGACTTAATGTACCTTTAAAGTACTGCCTTTAGTGGTTGAGGCAGCAAACTATTTAAGTCTATGTCTCCTGTATATAATTATAAATGGTTTAACTTTGGTACTGTTTATTGAGACTGACGGGGGAAAAAAAATGTATTATCCTCTTTAATCCCAGTGAGCAAAAATATTGATGATCATTGTCTTTGTTTTTCTACTCACCTCTGGCAAGTGTTCGGGTCAAAGGTGAATTCAGCGGTAGCGGGAAGAGGTTCCACTGGCAGCTCCAGTGTCGGCCCGTAGTTTGAGTTTGGAGTATCGTTGCTGAAGCAGTTGAGTCTTTTGTCGATGTCGTTTATTTTACAGCAGTGATACCAAGGATGCTTTATTGAAAGGTCCTCCTCACAGTACTTTTCAACTGACAGCTCCCACTTGAGTATCACAAAACACGAAACAGAGTAACACAGACAGTCAGAGTGCACAGTGTGAATGAAATTCTTCAATATTAACGTGAAGTCTTCACCCTATCTGCCAGTTATTGAGTAAATTCACCGCCTGAAGTTATGTTGTCAAGAGACAAATTTGACCTTAAATAGAAAACAAACAAGAAGGTGCTAAGGTAACCTCACTGAGGAATTCAGTGCAGGTTTGATACTCATGCCAAGGCCTGCCTGCCTGTTATGTCTGCCCGAGCTGATTAAGTGGGCTTATTGACAGAAAGCGCTCAAGGCCTTCAACTTTGTTTTTAAAAAAAAACAAAACCCAAGTACCATCACCTCTGCAATGTGAAGAATGTTTCATGCTCCAATTATGTTCAGGGCCACTTCAAAAAGTGGATGAAAAAAAGGCTGCTTTTTCTACATTTACAGACTCAAAAATGAAAAGAATATGAATACAATAAAAAAAACATATGAATGGTTGAACTGTTACTGTAGATTATTAGTGCATTGTTCTTAAACAGCACAAATTGTGTTTTTTATTATATGCACTGGAAGTAGAGAAAACACTACTTCCCTATTCTGAAAAAAATAAATGATCAGCAAAAGTAAGAGAAGAGGAACTAGAGCAACAAACAGAGGTCACCATGATGTCATCACCATGATGTCATTTAATATTTACACAGAGCTAAAAAAGTATTGCTGAATTAGCTATAAGAGCTGTTGTGAAAACATACTGCCTGTGTGGCGCAACACAGGGTCACTTCTCTCTCCCACGTCTGGTTCTCTTTGCAGCATGCGCTCAGCCAGGCCTCTGCATTATTGACAGCAGAGGCCCTCAACTTGTCAACTCCGTAGCCAGAGTCAGGAAAGTAGGATGATGGATAGCGTGGGCGAAGGTCACTATGGTCACAGATGGCTTGGAGATTCTCAGACGTTGGACGGCCGAGGGGAAACTGAACGTAATAAGGTGTCGTCAGAGGACCACTGTAAGCACGAGGACCAACACTTGGTTGGCCTGCAGGGGAAAGAGCACAATTGGCACTTTTAGCAGTAGAATGTAGTACAGAAGGAGCAAGGTTTAAAACATTGTAAGTAAAGTAGATGCATACGTCCTCTTGGCCTTGGTCTGGAACCTAAGAAAAACAAATAAAACAAAATAAAAAAAAATTAAACAAGAGAATGCAAGAGAACCAGGTGGTACCTATGAGTAGGTAGATACAGTACTGTGCAAAACTTTTGAGCCACTCAAAAAATTATTTGCAGACCTTCTGAAGTTTTTCCTAAGACCTTAGCTGCCTTTTTCACTCATTTTCAAGCCAGTCCTTTTTTTATTTATTTCTAAATTATGCCACTAACCATTGACCTGGGAATCATTCAAGTATAAACAGGCTCTACAAAAAATGACAAAGATTACAAAGTTTAAAATGTGTAAAATTGTATTTTTGCATCAATAAGCTGATTCACAAAGAGCTGTTAGCTGAAAACCGAAGACATATCTCAGCATGGTGTGAGGTGTGTCCTTAAAACATTTAAAGAAACTGGACACGTGGAGGACAAAAATACAGAGAATTGACAGTATCTTAAAGTCATAGCCTAAAGAAACATGAAAAATATGGGATCATCTTAACAGAGAAGGCAGCCAAAATCCAAACAATAGTTTTGAGCGTGCTTTTAAGAAGCCTGGAGAGCTATTCCTGAAGACGACTTAAAGACATTATAAGGTATTGCACACTACTTTGGATATCTGCTCACCTCTCTCCCTCGGTCGATGCTGTACTGGCTGCTGTGAGTCTGGGAAAACAGAAAAATCACAAAATATATGAATTTAATTAGAGAGTGCGTATGTAGTGCAGTTATGCCAAAACATCATAACAAGAGGTGAGAAGATAAACAGTACCTGTAGGAAAGAGCTCTCCCAAGTCCACCGCTTCCTGCATCATGAACCAATCTTGTGGTTTCATCTCTAAAGAGACAAAACATAATAACAAATTTTTATAGACATTATTTTAAATGAAGTAAAACACCAAAACAGACAGAAAGACGCAGGTTTATATTTTAGTTCTGTACTCAAATACATTAACTCAATTTATGAACTAGGCTATACATAACCTAAAAATAAGAGTGCTATGCTACTTCAGCGGTTTAGTATGTCACTTTTATAAAGAGAGAGAAGAAAAACAAGACTATCAGTACATTTTAAACATTTTACACTTTACAGCAATCATAAAACAAACTGGTAAAAAAAAAAAAAAGACTTTCATCTCAAAGTCCTAACATTCCTCTTGAAGCGAGAACTGGCAACATGCAAGTATGAGCATGTGACGTTATAATTGGTAGCTGTGGAGACGCTCCACTAATATGTGAATGCGCGCGCACACACCTTTCATCAGTTGGGCAATGTCAAAGGTGACCTCGTGCTGCTCAAGAAAGCGCTCATCTGTAATGTTGCAGGCGGCACACAAAGGAGAGAGAGAGAGAGGAAAAAAGAGTGAGACAAAGTTATATAACCATAACTACGCATGTTTTTTTTGTGTGTGTGTTATACTGAAAGCGGAAAATGATGGAAGTATTGAAGTAGTCAGATCCTTCACCGAAGAAAAAAACTGTAAAGTACTGTAAAAGGTAAAGTGGCACAAATAAAGTGAAGTTTTGGAAGTTTTACGAACAAACAAACAAATAAATAAAAATATTATTTTATACATGCATGTTGTGTAATCTATAAAAATACATCATATTAACGTGTATGTATATATTTGTTAATCTGCAGAGTAATTTAAACTATGAGAAAAATGTGGGACATGTCTGAAATGAAGAACTTGAATCAAAGTGCTCAGTATCGCTCTGCCGCTGAAGACAAGCAGGCGTGCTAAGAGCAGACTGCTTTGTATAAAAGTCTACCTGGCACCAGATCACTGCAAAATAAGAAAATAAGCGAGAACCACTGCAGTTGGGGCGATCAAATATGGAGCCGGGCAATCAGCCAAGAAGCAAAACAAGAATTCCCTGCGTGGATTTCTGGTTGGAAGCAACAAGAAAAAATGAGACGTGGAATCACTGTACCAACCTTCGGATGCTGAGCTCAGTAAAACAAAGACCAAAGAGGTGGAACAGATTAGCGCCCAAGTCGGACCCATTGTGGACCTGATCTTGTCCGTGCCGTGCCGTGCGTGCGTGCTTTATGTCCTGCAGCTGCAGCTGACTGTCCTGGCAGAGCGCGCAGAGGCCGCCCAGGAAAACAGGCTCCGCGGGGCAGCGCACAGACGGGCCCGTTAATTGGTCCAACAGAAGCTGCTGCGCTGTCTGTCTGAGTAGCAAAAGCCCGCAACAGGACAAACACTTTTTACAGTTGTTGTGGGATTTAAGGGGGCGAGTGGGGGAAAAAAGTGGGAGGGAAGAAAGTTTTTTGACATGAGTCACTGGTGATGCGTTCAAATCCCTGATGCTGTTTAGTGGGAATGTATGAAATCCTTCTGTGGACAAGCTCGTGTTTTAACAATCTCACTGTCGCTTCGAATCAGCCTCGTTTCATTGCTCAGCTATTACATTTTTTTTTTCATGTCAAGAGAAAACTTTTTAACGAAAACAAACCAAACAACAAACATAGGCTATCTTGGAATAACATTCTTGCCATGTAGATGTTTAACAATTAGAAATATGTCTTGTAAAAAAAACTTATAAAATACACGTTGTTAATTAGAAAGCGTTAAAACAAAATATCTTTATGCTGTCCTGTTTCTCAAGGTTATTTAATGCAAGTCTGTTTTTCTTAAGGATCAGGACCTTGTCCTTATCATGTATCAGATGTTTGCTTGGTCTTGATGTTATCATGACCTATATACTGTGTTTACATTGGAATACCACAGTGTAAAACCGTAAATGCCAATACTCCAATCCCCAAAGTTGGGGGACTGAAAAGAAACTTTTTAAAATGATTTTTTTTAGAAAGCAGCAGAGCCTGAGTAATCCTTATTTTAATAATAGGTGAATCATTCCCATAAGGCAGCTCAGTGATTGTGTTGCTTATTGCCTGGTAAATGCCAAATTCCAGTCAGAGTTTATGCTCTGGATTATGGAGGCTTCCTGCCTCGTGAGAATGAGTTTCCACAGCTGTCATTAACACCACAAACACAACTGTCAGGCTTATTTTTCAGACTTTGTGGAGGCCTGTCTAGACACATACAAATACTAAATATTTCTCTCTCTGATGATTAAACTGATCACCATAAGTTTTGTTTTATTTTAATAGACGTGTGAGTTTGCTTTTTAGCCCTAGAACACTATCGCCGGGTGATTTACACCCGAGCAAATGTATTTACATAATTTTCAGTATGTTGCATTTGTCTGAGTGTGGTAGGACCCTGGGTAGCTTCAGCATTGCCTTTGACAAAGTTTTGGAGCATTTTTTTAGGGTCCCCCCATGACACTTTTTTTTTCCCATTTTGTTAGCCATGGCACAGTTGAAAATAAAAGAAGACCACTCTAATTTGTCATGTGTTGTCATATTGATGTATTGATATGTGATATATTTTGATGACAAGTACTTTTAATTGGGTATATTATATTGGGTAAAAATCACCCGGCGTTAGTGATGGTGTTATTATTTTTGGCGATAGTGTTCTAGGGTTAGTCAACCATTTTTAGGAAGTTCCTCTTCTGTGGAACCACCTCCCAGTTTGAATTTGGGATAAAGACACCCTCTTAAGCGTAGGCTTAAAACTTTCCTTTTTAATAAACCCTGAGCCTGCTCCTGCCAGAGATTTCTTTCTGTAAAAAGGGAGTTTTTCCTTGCAACTGTCGCCAAGTACTTGCTCACAGGGATGTGTTTGATTGTTAAGGTTTTCAATCTATTATTGTGGGGTCTGTACCTTACAATATACAGTGTGTTGAGGCAACTACTGTTTAGATTTGGTGCTATATAAGTTGAATTGCATTGAATCAAATCAAAGAAGTTGGAATTTGATTTTAGACACTTGATAAAATAACACCAGGATTCAGTATCAAGGGAATGCAGTAATGTGATGTTGAACTTTATACGACAGCGATATGAAAAGCCTTGCAGTCCTTGTTATTGCTGCAATCTGTAGAGATTAAGTCCAGGGTCATCATGGCCTTAGCGTATGAAAGAATGACTGTAACATAGCTTCTCCAAACAAAAGGAATAATGAACTCCCTTTGCAGTTCAAATAAACTTTAATGTATGCTAACTATAGGAAATATGTTTTTTAACTGGGAGTGGTGTTTTTCTTTTGCTGCTTTGGCCACAGCTCCGTTGAGTCAAACAGAAACGAGTGCTAAAGATAGTGCTGGTGATTGCTGGGAGCTGTACAAAAAAGCTGAAATTCCTCTTGGAGGTCAGAATTATGGAAAAATAAACAAATGCGGCTGATACATCACGGCCTGTCATGGATGTTTAAGAAAATTAAAGGCAACATTTTTCTTTTTGCTTTGACAGCCTCTAACAGTAAACGGTTCTCTGGTAAAAATCAGGAGTTTTGGGCAAGTCATGTGTCAGTGGAAATGATACATCATAATCATAATATTGTTGAAAATCCCACGGCCTACCCAGCCTTTGGGGGTGGCACTTTATCCAATCAGAAGCCTGGATCAGACATCTGTTCTGTCTTGCGTGCTGCAGACTGCAAGCATGCATTCTATCATGTCTTTTTCTTATGACACTAATGATGTGTTTTATATGTTATTTAGGTAAGGTTGTGCATTTTTCTTGGTTTTTTTGGCATCTTTTCAAAGTTACATTAGTTCCTTATTAAAGTAGAACCCCCTTTTTTATTTTACCTTAAATGTTCTGTTTCAGTCATCTGCAGCAGTCATCTGTACCAGTCGGTTACCTCATCTAAACCACTTCTCACTCTCATAGTTTCACTGGTGTGTCAGCGGTGTCACTGGTGCTTACTAAAGCTTAGCCACCAGGTCAGTCTGTTTTCTACATGGTTCCTGGAGCACTTACACACTGGATGCAGATCAGAGAGTTCACAATAATTAAAAGAGACCAAGGCGGAGAGCTCAGTAGAGAAAAATGCCCTCATGCACGCAGGACTGTTAGTATTATCAAGTCTCTTATCCTTCTTCACCTCCAAGAACATTCTCATGCAGCTGTGCCCATGAACAAAAGACTCTCCAGCCCACCCACAACACATAATCCAAATGACTAAATTACAGTTTCCTGCTGTTCTTATCACTCAAGTTATGTGAGGCAGACTATGAAGCTACTCATTCCACATAAAGCCAGTGTAAACAGACTTAAATCCATGCACACGGTGCATGCCAACTACCAAGTATACACTCGGGTCTTTAACCAAAGTGTATAGAGGAAAAATTACAAAAAGAAAAAATATGTTATCATCACAATACTTATAAAACTAAATGCACATTCTTCCCTCCAAGAATAAGAATCATTGATCCAAACAGGATAGGGAGGCTGTGAAAGATGGGACCAAATAGTGCAGATGGAACAGATGCTCAGCATTCCTGCCTCTGCTTTTTGATCTGTGGCCACCTCACGCTCCTTTTCCTGACTTAATAAATCCCTTGTTTTGAGGCCTCAAACCAACCAATAAGCACTCACATCTACTAAACCAGTAAGTCAATGTAACACCTGGCAAAATATTCTTGAGCTAACCCATATGAAACTTTAGAATTCCCACAACTTTATCTTGCATCAAGGAAAATAAATCTTCTCTTTCACCAGATCACTCATTTGTCAGTCTTCCAGAGTACTTATGGCCAAATAGCTACTGCAGACATTCTTAGTGGTGCTTTGATAACAACTGAACACATAGTCAACTCAAAATTCCCGGAACGTGTCATTAAGCCTTGCTAATCGTAAACCCCACATCTGTTCCTCTTGGGGCAACTAGATGTCTCCCGTCAACAGGCAGTGAAAACAGATTCACATGTTATCATGTAGCACATTTAAAACAATGGCTGCTGACCAAAGTGCCGTACATCTAAAATAATCAAATGACATAAAAACATAAAACAAGATGACAGAATTTAAGAAAGGAAGGATAAAATGAGAAAACCTGAGTAAGAAAGAACACAAATCAAAGTAATCCTAACTCATTCTGATTTAACAGCCAGCTCACGTGAGCTGATAAGACTCAGAGTCAGTGTCTATCTGCGAGTTTTCTGTTTTGAAGCCTTCAAGTTTGAGTTTCTATTTTGGTTCTTTTGTTATTCCCGTGCTTGAAGATGTGTTTGTTAAATTTTCAGCATCCTGCTTGTTCTTTTTAAACCTTTTTGTTTGGTAATACTTGAGTTTTGTCTTGATGCATGCTCAATCATCCAGGTAAATAAATCCCAAAAAGTTGATTCTGTTCATCTGGACGTAGTGTTTTTCATGGGGAGATACGTTTCGTCACTCATCCGAGTGACTTCTTCAGTCTCAGTCTGTGAGTCTCAGTCTGTGAGTCTCAGTCTCTGAGTCTCGGTCTGTGAGTCTCAGTCTCTGAGTCTCGGTCTGTGAGTCTCAGTCTCTGAGTCTCAGTCTGTGAGTCTCAGTCTCTGAGTCTCAGTCTCTGAGTCTCAGTCTCTGAGTCTCAGTCTCTGAGTCTCAGTCTCTGAGTCTCAGTCTGTGAGTCTCAGTCTCTGAGTCTCAGTCTCTGAGTCTCAGTCTGTGAGTCTCAGTCTCTGAGTCTCAGTCTCTGAGTCTCAGTCTGAGTCTCAGTCGCTGAGTCTCAGTCTCTGAGTCTCAGTCGCTGAGTCTCAGTCGCTGAGTCTCAGTCTCTGAGTCTCAGTCTCTGAGTCTCAGTCTCTGAGTTTCAGTCTGAGTCTCAGTCTCTGAGTCTCAGTCTCTGAGTCTCAGTCTGTGAGTCTCAGTCGCTGAGTCTCAGTCGCTGAGTCTCAGTCTCTGAGTCTCAGTCTCTGAGTCTCAGTCTCTGAGTTTCAGTCTGAGTCTCAGTCTCTGAGTCTCGGTCTCTGAGACTGAAGAAGTCACTCGGATGAGTGACGAAACGTATTTCCCCATGGAAAACGCTACGCCCAGATGAACAGAATCAAATTTTTGGGACTTGAGTTTTGTGTTTTATGAGGGTGTTTTTTGCAATATCCTTGTGCTTGGATTTCTGTCTTTGACTTTGTGGTCGAAGCCTCCCCTGTGTTTCTTCTGTATCATGTTTCAGTGTGAGTTCACGTCTCTGTGTTTTGTAGTTATCTTTCGGTTATTCCAGGTTACTCCCCCCCACGGGATTGTCTACACCTGTATCTCATTTGCTCAGCTATTTCCACTTCCCTCATTACCCCCTTTTGTGCGTAAATAGTCCTGCCTTCCCCTCGGCCTTTGCTGCAGCATCCTCCCCATGTGTGCCTATGACAAGTTGGAGTATTTTTTGGGAGGCCTTTTGGTCTTTATTATAACATTACAGTTATGAGTGGACAGAAAAACTGGGAGATGATGTGCAACAAATAGCCAAGTACGAGTTTGAACCCAGGCTTCTGCAAGACTTTTGCAGCACAGCCTGGTGAGCTATAGCGACACTCATGATTTGCATTTCTGGATTTTCATGTTTGAAGTCATAAAACAGTTCGCCTTTTGTTTGAAGTCTGTCGTCAGCGGTGTATTTTATTGTATTAATTATTTGAGTAAGCGTACCAGTCATCTGTAATAGTGACATAACTCGGTGGAAACTGGAAATTCCTTGAAGGTAATAAACTACTAAACCACTCTTCTTCCGCTTATTAAAATCCAGCCACAAAGTCAGTTTTCTACAAACATCTAAGCAAAAAAGAAAAAGAGTGGACATGGTATTTAAGCAAAGACAAAAATGATCCTTGGTCTTTTATTCTGTATAACAGAATATTAAAAGAAACCAAAGACCACTACATACAAAAGCAGTTTAGAGAGTTTTGTTGCCCAAACCTGCATGCATGAGGTGGTTAAAGAAAATGTGAGCAGCTTTGATCAGAGCTGTCTTTAACATAAAATCTCTTTACTGGGTTAATCACATGCCACAGATTTAGAAGCTTTTAATTTGCTTCCTCTCTAACTTGGGTAGCAACCGTTGTGTGCGTGTGTTGGTGTGTGACAACCTCAAGAAAACTTTCCACAGACCACTGGTAGTCACCCACAATGACTAATATTTCCTCTGTTTTGTTGCAGCTGCAAATTTACCGAAATTTGCTCAAGACAACTTATTTGGATGTTTTTCAATATGTTGCGCAGTATAACAAATGATCACTATAGAGCTTTGACTGCAATAAATAAACTGTGGTGTTGGAGTTGATAGTGATTTCCATATAATTCGGTTAATTTGTCTTACTTGTCTCAGGCTTTGCATAAATATTTATGGTGATTTCACAAGCAGTCAAATAAAGTGAAACATCTGCTTGGTGTCACAGCTTCAGCAGTTTATTAGAAGGTTTACAGCAAATTATCTTCAGGGAAATGTCAGCTGTTCCAGGGACAGAGAGGACTACATACAGACGTACAGTACTTAATGCAGAAACATCTCAACATTTCTCATTCACTCGCCGCTTTATTCAAAGATATGTAGAGAAAACAAAACACGTTCATCTGGGAAAAAGGAGGAAGAGTTAGCACAAATGGGACGAGATTTCTACTGTACACACTTGCACCTTTTTGTATTATCTCTACATTTAATGCAACAGCTCACACAATATAAAAGCATGTGAGGATTCATTTGAAGGGAAACATTTCAGTGGTACTGCTGCCCTTGTAGTATTTATTGGTCAATCTATGATAGACACCAGCCTGAGGAGGAGAAACTTCTCTAGAGACATACAGATGCAAAGAGGCAGGTTTTTTTTTAAATTTAGTATTCAGCATCTAAATGACACTTTCCACTGTTTGTGGACGGCAGGTGTGACTGAAGCTGTTGGTCTGTAGAGATAAGGTGACTGACTTTCTCAGCTTCCAGGTGCATTAAACCAGTGCTGCATTAAATACTCCCAAGGCAAAAACAACTGAGAAGAAACAGGAAGAAGGTGTAATTTGTGCAAGCTAGCATGCACAGGCTCAACGGGGCATTGCATTACCCTTGAGGAGCATTGCAAAACCTAAGCCCTTTTATGAGTGTGGAACAAAGCTAAAGACAAAGTGGATTTTTTTTCTTTTTAGACCTTTTTAAATTGCCTTTAGTGCTTGATATTGTTGTTTGTCTTGCAAAGTTTGTTGGAAGCACATTTGTTGGCTTTAGCTTTAACTTAGAATATAGCGCAAATTTGATTTTTTGTCAAAGTCAAGTGAGGATCCACTTGAAATCCCTACAAGGTAAAGACACAAACTTTATAAAGTCACATTTGAATTCCTCTGACGTTCGGTGTTTTCTGCTTGAAAGACAGCCTTTCTGTGGACTAACGCTTAAAAGTTTCAACTAATAACGAGCAGCGGCCTGCCTTTTTGAATTTGTATGTCTGAAAGACATCGTGACACACACAAGCTACAACTGGAGAGAATCACAATAGAGCAACCTGAGAGAAAATGAAGCTTTTACTCCACCGACAATGTGCTCTCGAAGAACATCAAAATATATGTTTCTCTGGCATCATCAAAATGATTTTAAGCTATCAAAAACAAATTCTTCTTGACATCATCTAACAAAGAAAAGCTCTGCTGGAAGTCATATAACACTTAACACACGCTACAATTATTGTGTGTTTTTTATTATTAGAAAAATAGAATCTGCCAGAAAGTAATGAGACTCAAACTAATAGGAGTCTCTGTACATTGGTGCGTGACTGTTTTTCCATATTCCGTACATCATCAGTGAGTGGTCCCCGGCAGGAGCTCTGCCTCTGATGCGAACAGCTCCTTGTAGAGTGGAGGAAACAGAGAGTGAGCTGTGAGCGGGTACCGCTGACTAAACCAGCGAAGCTTCTCCATGTGCAGACTGCACAGCGAGCGCAACACCGCCATCCTCTGGTACAGCTGCAGGGAGGACATGCACATTTAAATGTCAGCTTTCTACAGCAGCGAGGAAAGCGTGCGAGCGTACTCACAGAGATGAAAGAGGGAGCACACAAGCCTTTAATTTTAGCGTTTGAACAGCCGGGTGACTGAACATTTACCTTGTGCATCAAACTTTCTTGATTGTCTCGGTGCAGAATGTGTCTGAGTCCCAACTCCACGCTTCTTTGAACTCGTTGAACTTTGCCCCTGTCCTCCAGACACGGACGATCTGAAAACAAAGATGTTTTATGAAAGAAGGTTTGAGTCTTTTTCAAGCTGTTTAGTAGGTTGTACCTTTTAGAGGTGTACCCTGTAAAGGTACCCTGTAAAGGTAGACAACATTACTTGCTGGATGGAAATGAAGTGCCTGGCAGCAGGCTGATGCTCTCAGCAGTGAACTTTAGTTAATTTTGGCAGGCATAAAATGGGAGGGTTGAAAAGGAGTATTTTAACAAATACATTCAGAATGATGTTTCGATACTATACTTTAAACATATATATTGACATTACAATCTTCAGTGGAACCCATAAAGCACAGCAGTAAAAACAAGGACTGAAGTGATGAGGTAATGATATCCAGAGTTCAGGCTGCCTGTGTTGATGCCCTTATTCTGAATGTCTTTGTTAAAATATTCTCTTTGATTACAACCTCATCCTTTATCCTTTTAATTTGAGTTTAAAATTCACACAACAACAACGAGACCGGAAATGACTTCATTCAAACTTTTTGTAAAGTTTTCTTTGTCTTTTTTGTTTTGTGCTTTTCTGTGTCTTTTCTTTGATTCATCACAATTCATCCTCGTTCACTGTGTGGCCTTTAACCTAACTATGTCTATTAACGGCCACTAGGAGGCAGAAAGGTTGTCTTAATGGGACCGAATGAATAAAACTGCACAAGACAAAATGGAAATGAGGCAACCTGGATAAGCCACAGATACAAAACATATCTATCATCTATATTTGGGCAGTAATACGATAAACCTACAAGATGTATTCATGTACATCTGACAGTAAGGTCAAGGTTATTCATCTAAGACTACATCTAAACTGCATTTCCAATTCAGAGTACTTTTAACACTAACTCATAGATGCCATTGCAAATGAACCCTAACGGTCATGTTTTTGAGAGGAAGTCAGAGTATCAAGACAAAGTCCCCGCAGGCACAGGGAGAACGCCAAATGAACACATTTAAAGGCCGAACCCAAGACTGTGCCATGTGCCACCATCATGGAGAACAAGAAAAGACCGCTTCCTTCCTGATGTGCTTAAAATGAATGCAGCACGAGTGAGACTGACGGAGCTGGGCTTACCTGCATTGATGAGCACCAGGGCACTGAAGAGAGCAATCTGTTGCTCAGTCAGCTTTAGGGCACACATGCCATGTGCGAAGTCAAATACTGCTGCGATTAAATCACCACAAGCTGCAAGACAAGAAACCACTGAGCATTGATAAGTTATGGTATTTAGAGAGACGGTTTCACACGTTCAGATAAATCCTCACCCAAAGATTTGAAGACCTCAGTTCCAGCAAACTTCCCATCAAAGAACACAGTGTTGTTCTCCGTGTTAAAGAACCGACTCATTCTGACCAGAACCACCTCCATGGAGCCTGAAGGAAGTAGGAAGTCAGGTCAGAAGAGAGTAAGATCAAACTTTTTCAGTTATGTATATTGTGTTTTAAGCACATCCTGCTAGAAAAAGGGAAAATCACCAGTCTTTAAAAGGGCGATCTGGTCGTTCTGGCTCAGCATACGGAAGCCTGGGATGTGTTTTGCAAACTCCACCACGTACTGGACAGCATCAGTAAGTCGGATAGCGCAGTGCTGCCACATCTCATCCACTGACTGGGAAAGAGAGTCAGATAGAAAGACTGTGAGCTCAGTTTTCTTATCATTCCCTTTCTTTCGCCATATATTGTTCAAAATGGACCATAAAGGACAAAACATTTCACTCGTCTCACAAAAACTCATCTTCAGTGTCCCAACAATTCAGTCTGCTGCTCAAGTTTCTGTATTTTTATCACTCAATTTACCCTCCTGTTTTCTCTCTGATCAACCGAAAAAAAGAGGAGGGGGAAGCGATGAAAAACGTTTTCTCAGTTTCCTGGTTGATTCATCAAACAAAACTAGCCTCAGACGTAAAGCAAGTGAAATGACATGTTTTGTTTTGAGACTGTCTGAGTAAGCTCGCACACATGAAGGAGCAATCGCAAAATAAAAAAATAAAAAAAAGAGGAGAAAACAGTGCACACACTTTGCTCTGGTAGGTTTGGATCTCCTCTCTGCTGAAGAGTTTCCACCTGAGAGCCTGCAGCTCTTCCACTCTGTACTGGCTGGTCTCTCTGTGGGAACGTACGATGCTGGCACACAGTTCATCTAAAGAAAAGCAGAAGCACTTAGGAATAAATATGACCAACTTACATGTTTTGTTTGGATCACTGTGCTGCTTTGCTCACCTATGTTTCGCAGGGAGTGAGGATACAGGCTGTACGGATCCTCGAGACCACTATAAGGATGAATACCCATCATATCATGAGACGACTGCCTGGTGTCAAATCCTTGTATAAAGAACAGAGAAGAGGGACAAATAAGTAACAAGGAAAGGAGGATTCATCCTGCACGGTGAAGAGAGTTTGCACATCTGAGCCTCACCTCTTATATCAGCATGACCAGCGCTGTCTCCCCTACCTTGGGATCTTAAGGTGGGAGAGATCCCAGAGGTGCGGTAGATCATAGCAGGCACCTGTGAGTCGTTCGGAGAGCACATCAGATAAGGGTGAACATCAGTGGTGTAGGGCAACAGCTCGGCATCTCCGCCATATGAGTAGGCCGGGGCCATGGGCTGAAGAAGCTGGGGGGAGCGGTCCTGGCGGTTCTTGTTGGGGTAGGACAACACGGTCTGGGCGTCTCCTTGAAGCTGCTGTTGCTGCTGCTGTCGGTGCCTTTCCACTTCAGCGATTAGAGAGTCGCGCTGACGCTTGGACATCCGTCCGAACTTCACCGCTGGAAATATACAATAAACAAAAAAACTAAGCAGCTGCTGCGAATTAACAGTAAATAGATTTGTCTGCCTGCCAATGCACGTGGGCTTTCTCTCACCATCTCTGCTCATGCCCTGTGCCAAGCACTTCTGCAGACGGCAGTGTTGGCAGCGGTTGCGGCTGGCCCGGTCGATCTGGCAGTTGCTTTGCCTGGAGCAGGAGTAAGATACTGTAGGCAGCTGGCTGCGTCGGAAAAATCCCTGAGGGATTAGCAGAGTCCAACAAAAGCTCAATTTTTGACTGGGAAACGGTGATTTTTGAGTTACACATAAAAGTTAGAAGAGAAGCATTTTTATTTGCGCTTGTTACTGAGCAGAAATGTTCTCTGGTGGCCAAATTATTTTATTATTATCTGGCAAGTTCTGAATTAAATCAGTATAACTGATATTTCCTGTTATCTGTGAGGTATAGGTGACACGAAATATCTAAAATAAGCTAAAACTTGCTATTCAACAGTCAATCTGTAATGGTGAACGACACGTGAGAAACCGGGACTGTCGTGGAGGGCCACACTGATAAGATTAACTCAGTTTTGCTCAACAGTTTATTGTTGCAGCGCTCCACAACAGTCCCAGTTTTTTTTTGTTTTTTGGAAAATTAACTGTTCACCGATCATCAAAGGAATTAGTCTGGGAAACAGAATTTCGGGAAATATCATCTTGTTTTCTTGTAGAAAGATAGATGAAATATTAATTGACTGAAAACAGTTAGCCTGCTAGCAAGAACTTCAAAAAGTAGCAGCACCTGGACGTAAAAGAGTCTGAAAATAACTCTCTGTAGAGTCACATTGCTAAATTTTCAAGACGCTTTTTAATAAGCTAAACATATAACATAAATACATATTTAATTATTAAGCTTAAGAGACACTGATAACTAGATTTGTTTCATGCCAACATAGCCAAGTGTTTCCTATTTCCTGCACATTGCTTAACAAATGATTAAACTAAGTGTTATAAAAACAAATGTGTATTAGAAAATTCATGATTTTACATCCAAATGTGATGCGGCAAGAGTAATGTTCAGCTGCTAAAACTAATCTTTCTGTTCAGGAAGTAAAAACTGTAATTTGGCATCTTTATCACATAATAAGAATGTGCATTTCCTTTCTGCTTATTTGTAAAAGAGTTCATTTTAAAATTCGTGTATGACAACATTAATTATATTTTTGCATTAAAAATATAATTTTGATTAAAGAGATTGCACATACTGTTGGATGAACCATTACAGAAATATAAAAACTGATTTTCTTTGGAAATTACAGACATTGTTCATTTAAGGCAGCTGTGGCATAAACCTTAAAGGCTGCTTGGCTGTAGCTTCATAATGAGTGGAGTGATACGAGGTCAGGATCAGTATGTTGACATATGTGTGAATGAGGTTGTTGTGGCCCATCTCACCTTGCAGCCCTCACAAGTGATGACTCCATAATGAACCCCAGAGGACTTATCACCACAGATCTTACATGGGATAACTTCAATCTGGGCTGAACAAACACAGAAGGAGGGGAGCTTTTGTTAAATCCAAACTTTAACTTAAAAAAAAAAATACAGTTCTTAAATGCAGCACTCGTTAAGTGTAGTTTAATGTGACCTTTGTTGTTCTATCAGCTCAATAGTACAAACTTGGTATTTGCATCACATCTACAATATAGATGAAAACAAAACAAACAAATTGACAGAATAAATTAGTCTACTATTAATATTAAAAGCAAGCATTTTAATCATTCATTTATAACATTTACAGCATAGAGCCCGTGGCAGTGTAAGTAAAAATATACCAACTGTCACTCTAATGACATTGCACATTTTAATCCAAATAATTCAACTGTAAAGTGACTCCCACTGTGAGAACTTTTGTTTCATTCTGTACTTTCCCTTAAGCATCTATCCGTTGTTGTGTGACCATAGTAGACCAAAGGTATTTTCCTCTCAAGCACCTCTTGCCTTAATAATAATGAACAAAATACCTTCAAATGCAATAAGCAGAGAGACTTCTGAGGACATGGAATATTTGCAAATGGAGAAAAGCGGCGAATATGAAGGTGTCAACCTCAGAGGGCTTTCAAGTGGTTGCCTGACTTCTCTTTCACTCTGACTTTCCTGCTTTCATGTCATTTCTTTCTTTGTGAATCCTTCTCTATCTCGCTCATAAAGGACATCGCTGCCAGTAATGTACTCTCCTTCATCACTGCCAGTAATGGCCATCCCCTCTCACCTCCCCCCATGCCCCTGCACTGTGAAACTCTCACACGCCCCCAGTCTTTTGATTTGTGGTGATTTCTGTCACAATCAGAAGTCATTTGATTCATTAAAAAAGATGAATTGTATCACAAATCCTTGACAAAAAACATCTTTGATAAGCTCATAAGGAAGTACGCTTTTTTTCTTTCACAGTATGTTGTGTGGTGATGCAGAGGCACTGCCAGACTCAAATAACCTAAAACAATGCAGGCTGCTATCTCTTCCATTCATCGTCTCTCATTAGAAAGTGTGACGGTATTCTTCGAGACAAGCTCTTATAGCTGCATCTTGACGATATACGGGAGTATTTGCGTTTCCGTGCATAACTGTGTCAGATTTGTTTTCATGAGTGTGTGTTAGTGTGTCAGTGTGTGCCCTCTTTATCTGGTGCCACAGGGATCACTCGAAGGTTTCTGAGAACAGCCAGTCTGAGATAAAATAAATACAGACACAGAGCAAAGGCATGTACGATAGAGCCGAAATAATAGAGCCACAAATCTGATAAGACTGCAGCTTCTACTAATGGAAGTGTCTGATTAACCTCATGATTCGCCATGATAAGAATATTTCACCAGTTTAACGTTGATGTTTAACATTTCACATTAATCTTCCCCTTTAAATTAACCATTAACCTTGACCAGCAACCTTTCGCTGACAGCTGAATATCACATGTTAAAAAAAAAAAGGAAAAAAGTGACTGAGCTGTGACTAAAATTGTGTTCCTGTTGGTAGTGGTGGATAGTCAGAGAGAACATCAGTGGTCTCTGTTTTTTTAGTTATTTCAGTTCTGATTGTCAACCTCAAACAACAGGAAATCCACCGTGGCCCACAAGCTTTTCGCTGTTCATACATGCAATCTCACACTCAAACTCATGGCAATCACGCACACCGCTCCTCCAACAGCTTTCCATGCATTCGTACCTCTGATCGTTCTCAAATGAGCCCAACACAACTGTGACATCTTTATTGGTGCCACACAGAAGCAAAAATCAATCTGCCTTTAAAAACGCGACTGCCCAACGGAAATAAATGCCAGGCAGCCACCAAAGAGCCCTCTATCAGCAGATTTGAGCCATTTTTGTCTCACCTGGTTATCTCCAGCCACAGGCACAGACCAATCGAACCCAGCATCTCCTGGTGTGCGTGCTTGCATGGTTGTGTGAGATAGAGTGATAAAAATACTGCGCCACCATTATTTCTTCCATTTGTGTCTTTTTCAGTCACGAGCAATTGTGTCTGGTGCGCATTGTAGCTAAACACAGAGCTTGTTTTACAAATACACGTGTGTTAAATAGAAAAATGCCAAAATGCTGCCACAACCAGCAACAGTGAAGCAACAGCAAGGCCTTTGGGCACAACATTGACCTTTTTCATTAACCTTTAACGTTAACCTTTTTAACCTTGTATAAGCTGGGGGATTCAAACCTGCAACCCTGAAGCTGCATGCACATCTCCAGTGACTCTCTGTGGCCTTATTAAAAACTAGATGACTGTCTCCTCCTTCTTCTTCTTTTGATCATTCCCTTTAGGGGTTGCTACAACAGATGCTAATACAGAATTAAACTATAGTTATTTTGCCTTTTGTCCTGTCTCCTTCTCTTCTTTCCTTTTCCGTCACTCTTAACCAGTCGCTGCAGATGGCTGCCCCTGCCCGATCTTGGTTCTGCCCGAGGTTTCTTCCTGTTAAAAGGGAGTTTTTCCTTCCCGCTTTCAACAAGTGCTTGTTCACAGGGGGTTGGGTGATTATTAGAGTTTCTCTCTAACGGTGTACGGTCTTTGCCTTGCAATGTAAAGCGCCATGAGGTAGCTGTTGTTGGGAATCGGTGCTATTCAGTAAAATTGAATTGATCTGAATTTTTTTTTTGGCATCTTGTTTTTTAATTCACCATTGCTGTTAGCGATTCTTTACATTCTCCTGCTGTAAATACATGCGCAGCCTATACACCCAATAAAAAAAGAAATGTTTTAATACATAGTCTTTGTCTATCGTCTAGCACCTTAAACACATAAATGTCATGACCTGAGTCCTTCTAGTTATGGAGTCCAAATAAAAAAAATAAATAAAAATAATTAACAGCAGTTAATATGCAGCTGGTACTATTTACATTACTATTACTGGTTTTGCAGCGAGTATGGTGTTATTTGTTTTATTATATTTTGTCAGTGTAGGTTTCCTTTTATTTAATTAATGTGTGCAAACGCAGGTAGAACTCAAAGTGGCCTGCAGAGCTTCACAGTTCCTCTCTTTTAAAGTAGGCCTCAGCAGGCGAGTAGATGTTTTCTTTCTCCATTTCAGATTTGTTTTGTTTTACTGGCAATAAAACTCACTGAAAAATGAATAATTCTAGTCATGTAAGGCTTTCTAGTTCATAACTGC
The DNA here is from genome assembly GCA_015052645.1 of Benitochromis conjunctus. NCBI lineage: Eukaryota > Metazoa > Chordata > Actinopteri > Cichliformes > Cichlidae > Benitochromis > Benitochromis conjunctus. Next base: position 33,899 of record VOQK01040667.1, read on the forward strand.
AACAAAAACATGACAGTATGGTAATGACAATGCAAAGTTTAATTGCCAGACAGTTATAAATGCCCACTGCGCAGTAATCACATGGGGTAATGCTGATAAATTCACTGATAGAGACTTTTAAACATGTTTCTGCAGTCCTCACAGATTTTGCCACTCAAAAAATGACTGTTTTGATAGTCACGGCTGCCAACACATAATGTATGCAAGCACAAATTATAAGTGACAGCACGCAGTGCAAAACTAATCCTACATCAACCACACGAAGATGGAGGAACACTGAAATGAGATAATTTACGCAAAACCGTTCACCTGAAAGGTTATTCAAAAATGCCTGACACATGCTGGTGTCAAGTGTAGGGGTTTAAGTACCCTAGTGGTGGAGATATTTTGATTTGTCAGTACAAAAAACAGCGTGGCACCTCCCACGCTTCCGCACACAGTGTACTGTACACTAAAATGCCACTACACAGAGATCTGATAATCTTTAAAACAGTATTGAGATCTATCAGTCACTTCCTGGCCTTAAATGACAAAACAGGATTACTGTAAAACAAAAGAAAAAACATCTATTAAATATAACAAGATAATATATAAGCTTTCATTTAGAGCTGTAAGTACAGACGAAACGTAGTTGTAATGGCTTTCCAGTGAAATTTGGATAATAAATATCAATCATTAGGAAAATAATAATGGTGCAAGCATTAAGTTTCTTTTTAGGGAAACTGAAAAAGCGAAAAAGAAAATCCCAAAGCAAAACAATATTTATGAGGTTAAATGTGCTGAAATAAATAACCCCTCAAACATTTAAAAAGCTCAAACGTAAACTGCAAAATGAGGAACGTTTTCAAAATCATTTGGACAAAATAAACATTTAAAAAAAGATTAAGGACTGATTTTATTCCCAGATTTCAACCCAGAAATGAGGTTAATTAGTCCTCTCACAACTTTTAAGTGAAACTGAGCATAGGTTTGTAGATGTGTGTGTGTGTGTGCGTGCGTGTGTGTACAGTATGTGCGGGACATCTAGGGGGGATACAGATGCAAACCAGCAGCAGTGTTACGATGAGATCACAACAACTGCTATATCAAATAGTTCTCTCCAAATGTTATTCTTTTATACACCAGATAACGACAATCATTCACATGGGACGCCACGTACAACAGAATGTAAAAGAAAAAGAGGGACAAACAGGAGTAGCCCCTCTACTCTTAGTTCCCTTTACTCAGCACTCATGAGTCAGACTATAACCACCATCAATCGTGGCCTTTCTTCTGATCTGAGCTCTCACCTGTAAAGGTTTTCAATCACAACGCTGTGACACAGACAGAGAAACGCACTCGCGAAGTGAAAACACTAACAGCACCGCCGTCACTGCAGGTATTTAAAAAGACTTTTCGAAAGGGGTTTATCGTGGCAGCACGGTCCTTTTTCACATCACTGCTTTCAACATCGGACTGCCCCAAATCTCTGAACTCGGCCTTCAGTTTGACCTCACAAAGACGCCAGTTCTGAGACTGTGTGTCTCACGGTTGTGGCGCTATGGGCAAAGAATCACAGTTTACCATGATGATACGTACAGGCAGACAGACTCACGGGTGAAAACTTTACCAGCTCCACTTGCAGCGTTTAACCAGACACTTTCTACTCTGTGCCTGAAATTACATTGTCAGCAGCTTGTCCTATGAACTGTAAACGGATGAAAAAACCCTCAAACTTTCCTCTGACGGAAGTTTACCTTTGAGACATACGCAAGCAAAAGTGCAAACAAGCTTTGTATACAGACTGCATCCGCAAACAAACACACTCGCACAGGCCGTTTATCCTCAAAAGCTTTCATACAGCACATTAACACCCAGCACAGTAGGAGTGTACTTAGTGTGCGGTCATTTTTTGAGTTTACGATACCAGTGAAGGCGAATTCTTTAACAGCTTACTTTAATATGAGTCATGGCGAATTAAATAAAATTTTATTTGTACTGTTATAATCTCTAATACGTAAAAACACACGTAACGATTTTAATTTAAGATCGTCCTGAAGTAAAATCTTTCAATTTAAGTCTTTTGGAACTTTAAAACAACAAATTTTCTGCTGCATTGAAACTAATTTCAGCGACAAAAAAGCAGACTGCTTTTTTTAAAACAAATAACTGCATGTGTAATACTGCATTTAAATACGTTAGATAAAAGAGGACTGTTTCGCCACGCATCATACCAGACGATACTTTGCAGTGGCAATCCGAACAAATAACAATAAAATGTCAGGTTACATTTTTTTTTTTCCATTAAAAGAAACCAAGATTTAGGAGTAAATAAAACATTTTTTTTTTTGTGAGAAATAGTTTACTGCAAATATATTTTCAGGTTTCAAAGTCAGACTGTGGTCGTTGAATAAATGAGAGAACTCCTTCACTGAGTTTCACTAATTGGCAATAACAAAAAACAGATGGAAAAACCTACCGAGAGCTGATTATCTGAGGAAATTTTCAAAGCACATCTGAACACCAATTAGCATCAGATTTCACATATTTGACTTTGAAGTTGCTCCTGAATTCGGAGGTGTCTGAAAGAGGTAATGTTTTGACAGTAGCAAAGGGTATGAATCAGCTCGACTTGTGTATTTCATTTACCAAATTTTGGGGGGGAATGTGTCACCTGCCATTTTCATGTCTGCTTTGATCTGTAGCCAACTGCTTCTGCTGCTTTGGAAGTGCTTGTGCAGGTTTCTGCACCCAGAGGAACAAGGAAATCCTTTCTGATAAAGAAACTGTGTAACAATCTACACAGGAATCCCCCCGAACACAGCAACAAAGCCATCTCAAGTGCGCCTGATGGAATCAAGTGTGTAACACCAGAGATAATTCATTGTCTCCCAGCTGTGGTGAAGACACAAATATATTTAGTTATATTTTTCATCAGAGGCTGCTCTCCTTTTGTTCACACAGGCAGTATCCACAGCACAGCTGCGGGGCAGAGATATGCTGCATCTAGCCGCTATCTAAAAAGCAGCTGCGCATCTGTGTGTGTGTGCTTTTGTGCGTGTGCTCGTGGGTCTATAAGTGTTTGCAAGTTGCAACGGCAAAGTGTGTAAGCAGCAAAAAACAGATTAATTCATTTTCATTGTTGCTTTTGCCTTTTCTCCCTTAGCTCTTCTTTGTGTGTTTTGTGTGTTTTTATTCTGTTAATCTGGAAGTTATTTGTGTGAGAAATCATTTTCAGTATCACACTTTCAGCATTTCCTCTGCATCCTGTACGTGCTGGGAGTCGGTCCATTTAAAAGCAATGCACTGCAGTAGTGAAACATCCTGTTTTCCGCACCCAAGTGCAAGATTATGATGATTGATTATGACATATTTATATATACATATATATACATGATTTTAAAAATAAATACAAACTGAACATCTGAAATATTATACTATAGCCTGGTCACTTTGGTCTTCCACCAATCACTGGCTTCACTTGCTAAATGAATTGCTTACAATAGAAACTTGACTCTGAACAAAAGGTGTTACTGCAGTGTTATAAATGGGTATTATTTCCAAAAATATACATTTTTCTACAACCTTCTCACTCTACAGAATTAGCCCAGCCTGAGGTATACTCTATATGTGGGAGTATCAGAGGGCAGAAATATCTGAGACATGATTCAAATCTTAAATTCATCAAAGAGAGCTCAAAATTGAGTCATATTGCCAAACTGTAAAACTGAAACACATCAATCAGTGTGAAGGTACTCAAGATTCAGCCAATGGAGGGCCTCAAAATAGATTAGATAATCTTTACTCGCTGGAAACCATACGCACAAGAACACATGTGTGTGTTTTCACGCTTTCTACAAGACTACTAAAAACATCCTTCAGTGGGAGTCAATAAAACTTGCAAAGCTCACACGAGCGCACACGAGCAAAAATTGTGAAATATAAAGGCACTTGAAACTTGAGCGGCGTTTTCCTGTTGAACACAGTATTACACCAGAAACTAAAGTGCAAACCTGAACAAAAAGCTTAATGACACACCCTGAGAAAGTTGATGTGTTTGAAGCCGCAGGTGTCTGAGTCTGCATGAAAGCACGGATATTTTAGGGCAACTTGGTGAAGGTTTAAAAAGACACAGCAACTTTTAACCAAAAGGTGACGTTATTGTCGAACGATACCGATTTTGCGCAGCATCAGAAGCTTCAGCAACAACGTTACCTTACAACTGTAAAGTTTGAAATCGGGGAGGCTCGGAGAGAAACCGTCATGAAAAAGCATGTAACTGATTTAATTGATAAAAATATCTTTGATTGAAGTGCCCCCACACACACAAACGTACACACACACACACACGCTGAAGAGCTTCATCCCTACCTCGCATCATCCTCACTCCTCCACTTGTGTCAGACGTTTGTCCCACTTTCACAAACTCACTTGTCCTCTCACTTTCTCTAAGAATAGTCTTTCTTTTGACACACTCGTTTTTTGGAACCACCTATATCTTTTAATCTTTCTCCTTTTTTTGCTCGTCCTTTATCAAGCTGGGTCGGGTGCTCACTGCAGCTTCAGCATACATATTCAGACTTTTGAGTGTCAGTCACCGCCTCACCTTCCTTGTTTGCGTGTGCATGATTGTGTGTGTGTGTGTGTGAGAGAGAGAGAGATCAAGACGAAGAAGGGGGGACCGTCCCCTGCCCTGTCGTTTTTCTCAAGGTACTTTTTCTTCATACCTTTGTTGTTATCCTTCACCCCCTCACTCTGTATCATATGTCAAAAAAATGCTTTATAATGTCTAGCACCTTTGAGACTGTCCATGAGAGTCAAGTCAAACCAGCTGACAGGAATCATTGGATTTGCAGTAAAAAAAATATGTAAGTCACACAAACTTACATTTCTGTTATTCTGAGACTCAGTATATGTATGTATGTATATATATATATGTGTGTGTGTGTGTGTGTTTATATATGTGTGTATATATATATGTATATATATATATATATATATATATACATATATATATATATATATACACACATATATAAACACACACACACACACACACACACACACATATATATGTATATATATATATGTGTGTGTGTGTGTGTATATATATATGTATATATGTGTATATATATACACATATATACATATATATATACACACATATATAAACACACACACACACACACATATATATATATACATACATACATATACTGAGTCTCAGAATAACA
>VOQK01040668.1:0-15711 GCA_015052645.1 Benitochromis conjunctus
AGGTAAAGCTCAAAATCACCACTACAATACATTGAGTAACATTGACTGGACCTTTTTATTGTATGATTTCATTACACTATTTCAAGCAATTACCTTTTGTACCAATAATTAGCTCATAATTACCAGATATGAAAAAGCATAATTGCAGAAATGTAAGAGCTATTCTGCCTCCCACAAATTAATTTAATGCATGAATCCAGGAAGTGACTGTCTTTTTGTTTGTCCTTAATCTTGTGGTCTATGAACGCGCCGGCGCGTCACACCGACATCGGCGATAAAAGGGGGCGTGGCATGGGGCCTGGGCCGCAATGCGATTCCGTTTTGATTTGCGTTGACAGTGCATAGTGCCCTAGACCACAGAGGGTTAAAGATTACCCAACTGCCTAACCAGTCATATTCGTTACTCAGTGTCATCTCATGAGACAGCAGCTTGTACTACAGCATCTTGATGAAGGCTGGATATTGATTAGACATATCAAAGCTGTCACCGGTCACAGACAATAGCTTTTCAGCCTGTTTATTAAGAGGAGCTGACGTAAATCGATAACACAGAACATTTTGTAAGCAAGTTTAGAAAGTTTGTTATATACCAAGTAGGTTGTGAAGTGTTTGTAGAGTTCAGGGTGATCTATAATTACCGCCTTAATACCACAAAGATATAATAAATACTGAAATGTGTTCTTGGAAAAAGAGAGGGAGAAAAAAATGAGTTAAGAAAAAGAGGACATGCCAGTAATAACACTGATTGCTCAGTCCACCAGTTTGGGCCACTTGAATAAAAGTTTGTACTTTTAACTCTAAAGTCTTTGCTTATCTTCTGTCATTTGTCCACCAGCAATGGGTTCATGAACATATTAGTGTTTTTGTAGAGACACTGATTAACTTTCCTCTACAATCATTAAGGCTGATAATGTACCGTAACGTAAGAAAATAGTTTCATATGATGCTATGCAGAAACTCAGGTGTGTTAATGCTATGCCACAATATTCACAAGAATTAATGTCCTAGCAAATATATCCCAGGATCACAGTGTGCAATGATCAGGGAAAGGGCAAGAAGACCTATGTCTCTTTGTGGCTGTTAAATGTTAGCATTTGTAACAGTACAGTTAGAAAAAAATGAACATTTCATGACTGCAGAGTCCTGTGAAAACTTTACTTTTTACAAGCCTCCGTATATTGTGTATTATTTAGATTTAATAGATTAATATATAATTTAGTTTTACATGTGTAAAATGAAAAATTGCCAAATTGCAAAGGACCTGCACTGAATTTTTTTTCCTGAATGTATTATGTAAAGAAACATCTGAGGGACTAAAGCTGCTTAAAAAAACATCCCATTTTTCTGGGTGAACATTGCTCCTCTGATGCAACAGCTGTCTAAACAATCTGAGACAATCTGAAACTACAAATCTTTTTTCCTGTCAGACGAGTCCTATTGAACTTGGTTGGCTTATGGGACTGCAGAGGCAGCTGGCACATTTCAGTAGATAACACAGCAGTATTGCCAGTAACTGAAGAAAAAATGAGTAAGGCGGGTAAAATACATTCCTACCTTCACTGTATATGATATGAATGGTACTTCTAACATCAAGTGAGGACCCAGTAACAGAGTAAAAAGAACACATCAGTGGATTCCTGATTCTTACAACACACCCTTTATAGAGGAGGCAGAGTCTGGATCATCCATCACTGTGACTAAGGTAATGAAATGGTACCCAATGTCCTCTAAGGCTCTGGATGTTGTGGGGCTGTACTAGTTAACACGCCCCTGCAAACACATGGAAATGTGTATTGCCTATGTGTTTCTTAATTCAAGTATCCTTGAGTTAACATACCAGGGAACCAGAGAACGTGTTCCATCTCTGAGGTATATGCAACGGTGCTGAGGAGAGTTCATCTGTCTTCTTGGCCTGGCGGACGAACTCTAAACTGTAGATTTTATCTTCTCAAAGATATTTAAGGTTGTGTGGGAGTTTGGCGAACCAGTCTACATTTGTTTTTTGCAGTTGGAGAAGACATGATTCAGAAGTATGGAGCCATTCTAGCCAGTTCTGCAACCATAGTTGCAGCTTGGTTCACGCTGCCAGCAATAAGTGACACTCAGGCTCCTTTTTTTTGAACATTTTCTTTTATCTTTGCAAGTTTTTTTAAAACTTCTTTTACGTTTTGATTTTACATTATGTTTACTTTTTAGTTGTGTGTTGTTTATGCTGTGTGTTGGTTCTTGTTAGCGCTCGAACTTTGAGATTTTGATCTGTGCAAGATAAATAAAGATTGCTTACTTTCCACCTACAGTTGCTAATTCGTCGTGTTTACTGTTGTCATTGTTACATGAAAACACATACTGTTAAATTAGATTTCACTGAAATATTTGAACATCCCCTGAGATCTGTGAAAGTCTTCTCATGTGTTGCATTGGGTCTGATTCATTTTAAAATCTACATTCATGCGTCAGCCCAAACTTTGCTCCTCCTCTCACTCTATCAGCAAGCCGATAGGACAGAAGGCAGCCAGGAGGGTTAGGGGTTGGTGTGTATGTGTGTGTGTTCAATATAATAGGAGCGAGTGAGAGTGGGTGAGACCACAGTAGCTTGCGAAGTGAAGATCTGCCTGCAGTCGCGCAGCGAGCTGCTGCGCTCTGCCTCTCATGTTCCCGCTCACTGTTGATCACTCTCACACACATTTTCTTTTGTAGCTGCTTTCTGCTTCACTTATCTGCCTTACATCGCTTTACTTTAACTTCTCACTACACTGTTTCCCCCCAGAGTGGAGAGATGAGAGGAGAGCTGTGGGATTGTGTTTTGTTGAGAACAATAACAGCAGCAAACGTTTGAAGAAAATTGCCTCGCTTGGAACGCCAGAGGGGTGAAAAGGGGAAGAAGGAACACTGGCTAAGAGATTTTTTCTCTTTTTTTTTCTTCTTCAGGGACGCAGAGGTTGTCCTCCAGATAATGAGGATGATCCAAAGCCACACACACTGAGACTTTAAGACGGGCAAACTAGCTGGACACTTAACAACGGAGAAATAACCCAAGGAGAAAGGAATTTAAAAGAAGCCACTATGAACGCCACAGAATACCATGGACTGATCCAAGGCTACCACAACAGGAGCCAAACCTCAGGCAATTTGCCATTGAACAAAGACTTATCAGGAGAGGAAAAAGACTCATCTTCTGGATGTTATGAGCAGCTGCTTATTTCCACTGAGGTTTTCCTCACTCTGGGCATCATCAGTTTGCTGGAGAACATCCTGGTTGTTGCTGCTATAATCAAAAACAAGAACCTTCATTCACCCATGTACTTTTTCATCTGTAGCCTTGCAGTTGCTGACATGCTCGTCAGTGTCTCTAATGCTTCAGAGACTATTGTTATAGCACTCATCAATGGAGGCAGCCTGACCATCCCTGTCACATTGATTAAAAGCATGGACAATGTGTTTGACTCTATGATCTGTAGCTCTCTGTTGGCATCCATCTGCAGTTTGCTAGCAATCGCCATCGACCGCTACATCACCATCTTCTATGCCCTGCGATACCACAACATTGTCACCCTGCGTCGTGCAATGCTGGTCATCAGCAGCATCTGGACGTGCTGCACCATTTCCGGCATCCTGTTCATCATCTACTCAGAAAGCACCACTGTACTCATCTGCCTCATCACCATGTTCTTCACCATGCTGGTGCTCATGGCATCGCTCTACGTCCACATGTTCCTGTTGGCTCGCCTGCACATGAAGCGGATCGCAGCCCTACCGGGCAACGCTCCCATCCAGCAGCGTGCCAACATGAAGGGCGCCATCACACTCACCATTCTCCTTGGGGTATTTGTGGTATGCTGGGCGCCCTTTTTCCTCCACCTCATCCTTATGATCAGCTGCCCCAGGAACCCCTACTGCACCTGCTTCATGTCCCATTTCAACATGTACCTCATCCTCATCATGTGCAACTCTGTCATTGACCCCATCATCTATGCTTTTCGCAGCCAAGAGATGAGAAAAACCTTCAAAGAGATTTTCTGCTGCTCACATGCTCTCCTGTATGTGTGAGCTGCCTGTAAAGTGTGAGCTGTGAACCCACAGCCTGCAATTTAAATCAAGACCTGGCCAATACGGACTCTGAGAGTGTGATATCTCACATGTTGCCGGTAAATTATATATTTGGGCACCCATCTCTGGTTTCAGGTTGCCGAAGAGGTAGGCTTACAAACATCCTGTAACATAGCACATTGCTCTTGAGACGAGTGCTAATTTGTTTTGTAGTGAATGCCATTCATAAGTGCAATTTCAAGTTTGAAGTGACCAGCAATTGCTGATTGCTTCTCTTTCTCACTCTGAAAGTATTTTCTATTTACCTTCTGCGATCAAGAGATCTAACATATTGCTTATTGTAATTAACTTTGTATCTACAAGCATTATGACACTGAAACATTGTGGCAGCATAGAACATAAATGCCACAGTAAATTATATATGACACATTGAACAGAGTATATACAGACTACCTCCAGGTTTGGGAGTGCCATTCTCCTCAAAACAAACACAATGCATTTTGAAAGCATATATACTTACATCCACAGCTTGTGTTTATTTGTGTGTGTATATATATATACACACACAAACATACATATATATATACACTGGAATTCTTTCTCATGGAACCGTCTCTACATCTGAACTGTTTTGTGAGTTTTTCACCAAGTTGTAAAACACTTATTTGCTCAAGTGGCAAAACAATCAATGCTGAAATAGAAAACGGGCTAAAATCGCTTATTTCAACAAAGCTATTTTGAAGAAATGGGATGTTGCACGAGATTTTCTGAGCCATTCATAGAGGATGAGAGCACTCAAACAAGATTGTTCTGGAAATTAGACGAATACCAGCAACAAACACCACACCTCCGTGCTTTGTTCACCTGCTGATTCTCATGTCAAGGACATTTTGAAATGCTTGCGCACAAGAATTTATTGACAGTCATCTAAAATTTTGGGTGGCACAGCTGTAATATATATATGTAAAAAAAGCTCAGTGTATTCTCAGGCATAATAGCATTTCTTGTTATCATTGCTTTCCTGTATTTGATACAGGGCAAAAACCACAAATGAGGAGAAAGCTGCTTTAACTTGTTATTAATAATGATTTCCTCTGGGAAAAAGCCAAAAAAAAAAAAACGAGTCCACTTTTAAAACATGCTGATTTTCAAACAAAGCTCCTTGACTTTGTGGCTTGTGTTGATATTGCTGTGAATTTGCACATGTGGGTTGTTCTCTCACTTTCAGCATATACATGTGACTATAAAAAACAATTTTCATCATGTTTATGTAATGAAACAGACTAAACTGAATGTATTTTTATGTATGTGTTGTGTAACTTGTTGCTGCCTTAAATATGTTGCACTGTGACAAAAAAGAACAACTGTATCCTCTGTGACAGTATTTCACAAACAGATTTACTATGTGACTGAATGCTATTTTAAATATTGCCTTATGTATTTGTGTCTTTTTAAACTTGAAGCTGATTTATATGCACACAAAAAAGAAGACAAAAAACTGTGAAAGCAGTTGCGTGACTTTCTGGCAAAAAGCTTCTCCTGGAATTTGATTCATGCGTGCCAGTGAAGGTGTTTGCTTGACCACTGTGTGAATCACTGCTGCAGAGGAGCTTCAATAAATCATAATGCCACCTCAGCCACAGCTCTGTTTGTCAGCATTTCTCTGCAGTGCAGATGTTAACCTCTACGCAAAGATGAGGTCATTGAATTTTACTTGAAAAAACAAGTTAAATGAGGAGGAAAGACATCAACACATTTATTTCAGGCCCACATACACTCGTCTTCTCTGCAAGAAGCAGAGAGGTTGCACAGTCAAGAAGCCAAAGTTAGCGTGCAGCAGAAGTTCCCACAGGGTTGTTTTCTCGATTATCTTGAATAATTTAAACTGAGGTAAACAAAACCTTTATAACTCTGAAAAATAACTCTTCTGTGATTCAGTTTGCAGCCTTGGGCCACATTCCAAACAGCTGCTGAATATTGCTTGGGGAGAATCAGTGTTACAAATGGATTTCATTCCAGGTTTAATTAAATCCTAACAGACGGTTAGGATGAGCCTGATTAATTTAGTTCAAAGAAAATGTTCAATCTGCAAGATGTCAGGGTTGTTCTCTGTGTTTTTATGAAGCACTTTGATAAGGAAGCATCATTTGTCCAAAAGTTGCTAAAGGGATGAAAATGTAGCGAGTGGGATGAATGAAGAGAATCAGTTTAATGCATCTGAGAAACACATTCCATTACACATACACAAACACATTTTTATATATATATATATATATATATATATATAAAAACATAAAGAAGAAGTGATGCAGCATTTGCTTCTGATTTACATTTATGCCAGACCAACAGCCTCAGTTTAGCATATCCTAGCATATATTGATTTTGTGTGTGTGGTTTTTTTTGTTTTTTTGAGAAAAAGCATATTTTACTTCCACACACTGGAGGAAAATCTCACAGTGGGTGTGCTAGCCCAACGTTAGGTAATGCATTTGGATCATTGTCGTCACAAATTCAATACCACGGACACACTGAGATGTTGATTTCTTTAGAGCACACTTCTCTATGAGATGTGATGTTGTGCTAAAATTTTGTGTGTCTAAGCAACACAGATTTTAAAAACAGCTCTGAGATTCATAGCATGACCCTCATACAAGTAATTCTTTAAATGTCACTCTTTTACTGTTAGTATATTCTTTTAATAACTTCTTTATTGCACTTGACTTAGCACATGTGACTCATTAGATGACAACAGCCTGTTCCATGAAGTTGGAATAAAGTAGCAGAAAATAGATCGTCTCTTCTGCTCTTCACGCTCATGTACTGCTGTTTCGTTTTTTACTCGTGAGGATTGGACTCAGGGACTGGCCATTTTGCAGTTAATGTGTTCCTGTTGGTGCTGATTTCCAACTTGAGCTAGAGTAGTTTGCAAGTGACTTACGAGTTTCCATGGTGGGAACGAGAGCCACCAAGTCTGAGGCCATAGTTCTCATCCAGAAAGGAGGGAAATTGACAGCTTCAGGTTGGGAATGAAATGTCCCAAGAGGAGGTTTGAGTATCTTGTCATGTTCATGTGTGGAGCAGCAGATTGAAAGACAGATTGGTGCAGCATCTGAGCTGAAAACAATGGTGTGCCCAGTCTGTTGAGGTGAACAGACAGCTAAACACAAAGGATTTACTCATCAGTGTTCGTGCCCTCACCTGTGGATACAAGCAGTGAGCAGTAATTGATTAATTAGAGCTAGGTGAGCAGCTCAGATTTTCCAAAGCCTTCCAGTGGGCAACACTGGAATCCTGTTGGGACTTATATTTGATATCCCTGGTTTAGATAGACTCCCCCTCATGTACCTCACAATGGTTTGGTCTCCTGCCTACCATTATATGGAGACATTGGTATTTATTTCTACCACTCAGTAAAATTAAACATATTTACTGTTGTAATCAGATTATATTCTCTTAGCTCAGTTAACTCACCATTAAATCTTGAATCAGCCATATAATTATGGGGCAGTGATGTCTCTTAATACAATTTTATGAAGAAAAAAAAAAGAAAAAAAAAACAGAACAGCAGGAAGAGCTGATAAGTGCAGACAGATATGAGAACACAGAGCGTCATTGTTGACTTGCTTAAAGCCTTCATAAAGATGTTTCTCCATTTAGCTTTACTTTAAGCAGCTCTTGAGATTTAGGACACCTGTCCTTACAATTTTAAGAAGAACACTTGTTTTTACAAAGTTGTTTAGATTGGCATTAGCTTTGTTTTGTTCTAGATGAACAAAATGAAGTTTCTGCTTTCCTTTTTGCTAAAACAATATACTTTGCACTGCCTTTTAGTGTTGCTATAATAAAGAAAACTCAAAGAAAAAGAAAAACAGGAAAAGAAAATATTTTTTTATACATATTGTTATTAAATAAAATAGGGAGCTGTTATTGTATTTGGGTGTCTTAAAATAGTTTACATGATATATATCCTCAGGCTTTGTGCATTTAAACATTCAGTAAAGACAGGAAGGATTTTCACTTAAATTGTTAAGTGGTTGATTTATTCCATGTTGCACAACAAGACCAAATTTTCCATCCGTGCATTTGGCCCTGAAAGACTTTAGTGCTTGTGTCACAGGAAGAAAACAGATGGCTGACTGAAAAATGAACAGACTTCTCATTAAAGTTGGGCAAAGAGCAGTACTGTCCTCTGAGATATTGCTTCAGAAACTGGTATAATATTTCTATGCAGGTAATTGTTACTTCCAGTGCTGTATATTTTTGGCTTGATGGTTCCAGCCTGTTCTCATTCCCATGGCACTAAAAATATGTTTACAGCCTATGTTTAAGATCATTCTCCTAATGCAGGTGTAACAGGTGGGACTTCACAATGCTTTATGAAGGCACACAAATCAAGACTATTAGTCGATGTTTATATTAATTTATGGGGGGGGGGTTCTATGACAAACAGCATGATCACTTGCCTCAGCAGTCTAACCACAAATGCCCATTTCCCTCTCCCTGGCCATCAACATCAAAAATACTCTGTCATACTGACAAGTGGAAACTTTACAAACCAGTGGTTTAACTGCAATCTTTTCCTAATCTATCCAAACAGAGCGAAGCAAAGTGCAAAATGCAATCTTCCCCAATGTGACAAAAACCACAATCTCCTGTGATTTATGCTTCTCCATTTTCCTTTAGTGGACATTTCAGACACCCTGTGCATATGTCTAAAAAACAGGCAAACAAATATAATACAAATAATGACAGAATGATAAATATATAGACAACTGTAAATCCGGTTTTTATTATCTCACATGTAAACATTTAGATTTTATACGGAATCTCTGACTTTTCCAGCATTTGGCAATTTTCCATTAGCCTTGCACCTTGAACGTGTTTCCCACCACAAACTGTTAACGCTGTTTTTCAGTGTATACTACCTGAAATATGTTTACACTTTAAGTCTATTTTCTTGTTTTGCAGCCATGTAATTATAGTCTTTGTGTGCTTGAATGCATCCTGTGTAGACACACCGGGGACTGTAGCTTCTGATGTTGCTGGTATGCTAATGTAATTCTCACGCTTTGGCTTCTATGTAGACATAGCTTTGGACATTTGCCAGAATACAAGCGTGTGTGAACACTGAGGTGCTGAGTTTAAAAATGGCTGAATAACAATAGGACCCAGTAGAAACAATGGGGTGTGCATATTTTACAGAGCGAAATACTGTTTTCCATCTAAAAAGCTGAAATGTGTATTTCAAGGGAGAGACAGTTTAACTGAAACAGACAAAACCAAGGACACTGGTTGTCATAGAATCTGTGGCTAAAATCAAAGTTTCAGTTTATGAGTAGCATGCTGATTTGACAGACAAAGTCAGCACAGAAAGCTGATTCTGAGAGCACACAAAACTGTTACAGTTTCAGCCTGTAAAGCCTTCTGATGGATTCTTTTACCCATACCAACAATCTGCCTGTAAGCATCTGCGTTGGCTTTGTTTTAAATATCATTCAGCCTAAAGAAGTGCTCCTGCCTGCCTGGACTTTCTGCAAGCCAGTCCTTCTTACTGTTGAGATCACACCTATAGTGATCAATACATTTGTGGAGCTAAGTCGTTTCTGTGGTCCATGTTCAAGAAATTAAATTTAATTGGTTATCACCATCTTAATGCTTTGAGCATTGAACATGAGAAACTAAGACTAAGAAACTGAGCTGTTGAAAAGGATCCATGATGCCAACTGTATCACCCCATTTTCTTTCTAATGGGAACCATGAATTACATAAACATCTTATTATATGTAATAACACTTTAAACTAGTGATTGATGCCATAAACTCATCAGAAAAGCAATTACTGAGGTGAACTCCCATATAATTTATAGCATAGAGTATATGGGAGAAGTCTGATTGTAAAGAATCTATACAGTCAGACTTGTTGTTCTAACCATGTGAGTTTCCCCCTGTTGACCATTTAAAACTTTATCATTAACTGACACAGAAAGAATTTGGTTGGATCAGTACAAAGATATTTATTTCTATTTCTGTACTTATTTTGTTGTTGTTGAGCTAAAACTTGTGCGTGGCCTCGCACTCATTTTAGGTCCCCACAGCCTGGACAACCCTTGTCATTTAATCCATGAATTCCCTGTCTTTTCATCAGTTGAGGATTATCTTAAATTGTATTCCATTGCGTTCTTAAGAAGTTTTTCAAAATTCACCAAACCTTTTTGTCAGGTAGTTAGAGTAATGTTCCATGTCTCTGGTTTATGGAGACTGCAGTGGGAAGCAGAGTCCAGGTTTCAGTTGTATTTTACGATGCTTGAGAGAGTAATTCACTGAGAGAGCATCACCTGAGTGCCTCCCATGCATCATGTACGCACTCCGTACTGTGAGTCAGCAGATAGCAGCAGAATTTTCAGTGTAGATTTCCTTTTTACTGTTAATCATTCTACACACTTGATTACAAGTGGATAATAATCTTATATTCCCATCCATACTCTTGCATTTTCTCCGTCCATGTGGCCTTTAGAACTGCTTTGCCTCAGGCTTCTAGTGGCTCTATCAGTCCTTATCATCCAGGCCTCCTGGGGATTTGTGCACAGAGCTGCTTGCATCAAATTAGTCCATGTTGACTCGGCTCTTGTCATCCCCTGTCACAGCAAATAATGCTGGAATTTATTTCCACATCAGGTTTCCTCTGTTAAGCTCAATTAATGCACTAAATTGAAGCATTAAAAATGTGTGGCGTCCTTGAAAATTAAAACCGTAATTGTCCAACAGAAATAGAAAAAAATGTCTTTTAATTCTTAATCCTAAAAAAAAAAGAGTGGACAGTGAAATTAACATTCTCTATGACTGTTAACAGATGATACAAGGACCCACATTAACTCAGAAAGTATAAAACACTATCCAGTTAAAAAGAAAAACATCATGTGACGATTACTCAGTGTATCCAGTGCGTATTTATAATGGTAAACCCCTTTTTAAAATCTTATCTTCATGAATTTATATTGCGTACCTGTATTTATTCATCCCCCTGGTGCATGTGTGTGACAATGAAAGTGGGGAGCTAATAGATGGTAGTCGCCATAACAACACATAAGAAAAAAGTCATTTGTTTTTTCCATCCATTTAAAACATGTAACTAGGTCTTATATAGGCGCTCCTATGAACTCTCAAAACTGCCTTGATGATAAAAATGCTATAAAAGTAGACATATGGAAAAACACAGCTTTATACTGTGAGTGCAGAAGAATACATAAAGAGGAGGCGAATCTAACAAACCTTTATCTGTCTAGTCTGTTGAGATTTAAGATGGCTGAACTGACAGCCAACAAACCTTTGGCCAAGCCTGGACGAGATGAAAATCTGTCAGGTGCCTTTAATACTTTAATACTAGTATTTGATGTGTAGGAATTTTGACATATTTTGATATGTAGGAAAAAAAAAACAGGATATTGTGGTTTAACAAGGAGGTAGGCTGAAGTCTGGAGGGATTTACTGACAGTACAAAACAGGTACCCACTGTGAGGGCTGAGATATGAAGCCCAAATGACATAATTTAATATCAGTTATCAAGGCACATTGCTTACCAAGCTTGCTGGTCAGAAGTAGAGGTGGTTGTTTACTATTCTTCACTAACTCCCTTATACATATATGATCATGTCAAGTTTGAAAAAAAATAAGATGGTGACTGGCAAAATGCTTAACTCCATCCTTTAAAACAGTGGTCCACAGACCAAATGGTGACATCACAAACTGATACAAGGTGAGAGAATGCTTGCACTTTGATTTTGATGTGGGCAAGCACTGCCTTCCTTGCTTACCCTATCAGGATAGCACTATTGATATCCTATCCATAGGTCTTTGTATTTAAATCTGACATCTAATTGAAAAAACTAACTTACAATCAATAAAAGTATGCTTTCTTTTCTTTGGCATGGAAACAGCCATGTATCAATGCAAAGTGTAAACAAATTATTAGATTTTGCTGCCCATTATGAAGGAGGATTGTAGCTTGGGATGCAATTTTTAAACTGCACTTCTGTCTTTCTTGCCCACCTCATTCTTCAGGGGTGACACACTCCCATGATGGATGTTTGGCTTGTCGGCCTGCTATTTAGTCCATAAATACCTAAAATAGTGTTTGTCTGCATTCAATCTGATCTGCAATTGCTTTAATCTTAGCATCATGAAAGAAACTAGTGGTGCCTAGCTATTCTTCAGTCCTTCCTCAATAGTATATTTAGGAAGGAATCACAAGGCAGATGTTCTTGATTTTGAGCTGTTTTAAGATTTGTATCACTAGTGAATGAGTTATTTGCTGCTCAAATAAGTTTTTTTATGGTCAGAGTGGTTTATTAATCAAATATAAGCACACTGTTGAGATAGATCTTAAGATTAAAATGAAGACTGAGAGCATTATTTAAAATGAGGCTAGAGAAAGTGAGGTGTCTTGACTACATAAATTCAAAATACAAAAGTGTCCTTTCATTTTGCTTTCGGAGCACACAGAAACAAGGAGAACTTAAAGGATTTGTAGAATAGAGAATACACTGAGGTATGAAGTATACCTTCAGGAAAATTTGGTGATTAGCCTCAGAAAACTTGTGTTATGTAATCTGCCACTTTGCTTTCCATAAATTATCTTGAATAAGAAAAAAAAACCAACTGGTATTAAATCACATTCCTTGGATTCTTCCATCACCAACAGCCTATTGATTTGGGAGACCCATGGATTTTTTTTTTCTATTGAGCCAACTCCATTCAAATTTCACCCAACCAATACATTTATTATCCCAAGAGCAGGAGAGATATTGATTCCATTAAACCGCATGACCCTGGTTCTCTTGCTAACCAACATACAAAAACCTGTCTAGATTTATACACATATATGTTATTTTAGAACTTTGAGTTTGAGAAGGTTACCATGTTACCTCAAAAGTTTGTTTGTTGTTCATTTTTACACAACAAATGTTGTTTTAAACTGAAGAAAAAAAAACTTCATTTACTTTTTATTACCACGAGCAGTTATATTTATAACACATGCGTTCGGTTTTGTTGAATATAAATGCTGTTTTCCTGGATAATAAATCTGCAAGGGAAAACCTTTCTACCTTTCACACATCATCTTGCTACAAATACCCATCAGACAGTATGTTGTTGTCAAAAAGAAACGGTAGGCTGTGGTTTTTAAACAATGCCCAGTTGGTACCCAAACTGCTATAGTTCAGGAGCGAGAGTGGGCCTTCTGTTTAGAAGGTTCGATCCCTGGCTGCTCCAGTCTGCAGGCCAAATATCCTTGGGAAAGATACTAACCCCAAGGTGCTTTCTGATACATCCATCAGACTATGAATGTACGTCAATGTTAGATAAAAAGCACTGAAGCATAGAAAAAAGTGCTTGTGTGAATGGGTGGATGAGGTATGTTGTATTAAGTGCTTTGAGTGCTTGAGAGGGGAAAAAAGTGCTATATAAGAAATCCATTTACCAAACTGTGCCAAGAAAATATCTCCAACACCATCACCACCAGTCTGAACTATTGATGTTATTTATGCCAAATTCTGACACTGCCATCCAAATGTGGCAGCAGAACTCAAGACTCATCAGACCAGGCAACATTAACCACTCTTCTTTTGTCCAATTTGGTGAGCCCAAGTGAATTGTAGCCTTGATTTCCTGTTCTACACTGATGGGAGTGGCAACCAGTGTGGTCTTCTGTTGCTGTAGTCCATCTGCTTCAAGGTTTGAGATAGTGTGTGTTCAGAGATGCTCTTCTGCATTCCTTGGTTGCAACAAGTAGTAATTTGTGTTACTTTTGAATTCAGCTTCAAGCACTCTATCAATGCTCCTCTGACCTCTGGCATCAAATGTCATTTTAACCTGTTCATATTATCTCTTTTTCAGACCTAAACTCTAGAGATGGTTATGTCAGAAAATCTCTGCAGATTAGCAGTTTCTGAAATATTTGCTCCAGTTCATCTGGCACTAACAACTATGCCATGTTCAAAGCCACTTAAATCGCCTCTCCTCCCAATTTTGATGCTTAGTTTGGAATTCAGCAAGTTGTCTTGACCATGTCTACATGCTTAAATGCATTAATATCACATGGCTGATTAAAAATTTCCATTAACGATCAGTTGAAAAGGTGTACCTAACAAAGTGGCCAGTGGATGTACATAGATATGCATGTTTGTTTGTTTAATACTATAATTATATGTCATATTAAGAAAAATTGAAATTTTTCTATTGAACTTTTGAAACAAGATCAATTTAAGCACTAACACTTTTGTAATATTTAGTCATCTTTTTGACCTCTAAACAAAATGTGTTTATATGTGTTTATCCTTTCTGGTATTGTATGTATGTGAAACAAATGCAAATGTTCCTTTTTAGGCAAGATTAAATTTAAGTTGTTTGAATCGATGCAGTTGTGTTGTTGTGACTGAACAGATTCACAGGTGGCAATTTGTATGCTAATAAATGCCACTGATTCAGTGTTTACTTCACCAGGTGACGTTTTCAAAGACACTCAGATTTGCAAATAGGTCTGCGTGGATCAATGTCAATTAAAGCAGGGAAGTGCTAAAACTCTAATGTTTCAGATGGTTTTTTCATAAAAATGTGTCAAGTTACCAAACTCATAACAAAAAGTGTTTATTTTCAGTTTTAGGGACAGTTCATCATTCTAAACACATAAAAATGGGTGAGCACATGCTGCATCGACACAGTCCATCAATATGTTATTTAACAGCACAGAGACTAATTACCCTTAAAAACAAGCTGAATCTTGGAAATGGCCTAGTTTTTACATTCTGAACCCTGTTCCAGAAAGTGGATTTAGGGAAAACTTGGTGATCCTCTGGCGATAACTAATGATTTCTAAGAACAATGTAGCTACCCACCAAAAACAACTTTCTCCCCTGAGAGCTAAGGACTTGTCCACTTACCCATAGGAAAGTAAACACTGGAGCTCCTCTTGGTGTCCATACTTGTTGGTGTCCTACTTTGTTTAAAAGGATGAGAGGATGAGAAGAAAGAAAGAATGATACATCGACAGTGTAAACAGGTTGTGGGATGTCATTATTTTCTTACTATTGAGCAAGTATCTCCATGCTTTCACTTGAAGCAATGCCTGGTTGCAGCACATTAAAATGAACTCCATTCCACTTTAACCCTTGTTTGATGTATTCCACCCAGACACCAGGGGGCCAAAGAGACATTTTGCCTTTACATTTGGGGCGCTTGTTTTTTACAGTCATTGGCATTGACTAACCACTAATGTTTTAAAAGATCCAGTTAAAAGAGCTGTAAAGTGCAGCTCTCACGTTAGACATAACATGTTTCATTTCCTCATTCATACAGTTGTTATCAAAGCACCTACCTGAGCTGATTAATAAGCAAAGGTTTACGTCTCCTTATTTGTTGTATTTAACACAAGTGCGTTCATTATGACTTTATATTTGTGATCACTTGACATTTTGGATTTATCAGCTCAGAACAAAATCTGTTCTGTTCTCAAAAAAAGGCCACATGTTTCTAACAGAATAACTGCATCACTGTGGACAACAAGGTAGTTGCCTGGTTGTCAAACAGTTCCCCCCTGCACTGAAACATACATGCATGCATTTATGTTGCTATAGCAACCACAGTAAAAAAAAAAAAAAAAAAATATATTATA
>VOQK01040668.1:15731-25822 GCA_015052645.1 Benitochromis conjunctus
AGTGAAGATAAGGTAAAAAAAAAAAAAAAAAAAGAATGTTTAATTATATTTGTATATAATTGTTATATAAGGTTCACCAACTATGTCAATGCACCACAGATGTGTCAAATTTAAAGTTTGACTATAAATCACTGAAATCGTCCTTAACTGGTCCAACTTTTATCACTGATCCATAAGCAGACTCTCTTACCTGCTGGTTCAGTATTTATATGTTCATTTGCTGGCCCCTGCGTTTGACCTATGTCCCGTTACAGCTGATTGGTTAATGCAATCTACCCACAGATATGACTCATGTGAACCTTTTGAATACAATGGACAATGACAGTCACAAAAAAAAAAATCACTGACCTTCATACATTTATGGAATCCATCAATGAAGGCAACTGATTTATTTGCTCTATTTTTCAGTGAAAACATGCAAAAATGCAGTTAAAATGTATCTGGTGGGGGTTTTTTTTTATCTACTACAGCATATTCAAGTTCACTAAGAGATGATGGATCAGATAATGCTGGTTAAAATGATTCATTTCCTGTGTCCTGTTTTTTAAGACAAATTGCCTGGTCTACACTGATGTGCATTCGTGTTTCTCAGTCCACTGGATTAAAATAAAGGCTGTGCTCTATAGTTACCTGTTGCCATGTAAAATGGTCCTGGTATTGGAGCTCTAATGTAAACAGCTTATTTTTTCATTGCCCGCACAGAAGCCTAACCAAGGGTGAACATACAGAATTTATTTACTGAACTAACTCTGATCAGGTCTTTTGGAGCCAGAAACCTCGAGTTTGTAGAATTAAGTAACTCCTAGTTTAGGTTTATACACAGAGTTGGTTGATTTAACCTGAGTTTTGGAATAGGTGTGAAGACTAATGCGTCAATTATGCTTCTGCAGGAAATCTACGTTGTAATTTAAACTATAACTGGAACCTCATTTTTACCCAGCCTTCCACATAACCTGACATCCACCTCTAGGGAAATGTAACTACCCTTCTGTCAGTACAGGGCGAGAAAACTCTCACCTTCATCACATTGCAGAGGACTTCACTTCCTGCCCTCGTGTGTTTCTTCCTAATTAGAATCACCTGTGCCCTACTTGTCTACATTTCCCCTGTCGCCCATGTGTTACGTCACAAAGATGTTCAAGGAAGCGATGAGAACTCGTCAGCTCCAGTTTTACCCAATATGAATAGGAATCTTGCATGTATTTGTCATGCCACTTGATAAAAGATGTGCTCTTGTGTTTCCTCACTCTAAGCTCTTTTAGGAGCCTCTTCTACTTTTGCTTTGAGGTGTATTTAACAGATTAGAAGATCCTCAGTCATTCAAAGGGAAATTATTTCTGGGTCATAGGAAGAGAGAGAAGGTGAGTAAGCATACGTTGCATAATGAAAAGCATTCTCTCTATTCACCATGTCCTGAGTCAGTTCATCTCAGCACCTTTGTGCTAGTTGTTTTCTACCTTCTTGAGGAGTGTATGAACTGATATCTGTGTACTTAAACTCAGTTTCGAGCAAAGCCTCACTTTTGAGTCCAGTGCCTGTTTGATTCAATGGTTGATGATAAAAATGCAGAACTGAAAAATTGCACAGAAAAAAATGATGCTTTGTATTAAAATGAGTTTGCAAAAGGGCTAAAACTGAAGCCAAAAGCAGAAGTGTCACTTCCTCCAACAGCCACCAGGGATTGATTTCAAAAGTCATTTCAGTCATTATAAACTCCCATCTTAGCAGTTCTGAGTAAAATCAGACACCAAATCCAATTCTCTATATCCATTTATTTATTGAATGAATGTTTTGGTAAAGTCTTAAACCTTGACATGCATCTTTGTGTAAATTGTTTATGCCAACCACAGTTGGCAGAAGTTAAACAAAGCTACAGAACATATGTAATTTCCTAAACACAAAGATATGATAGGATATTTAAAAGTAGAATGGGAGGCAGAGCCTTCAGCCTTTAGTCTTCTCCTCTGTGAAACCAGCTCCCTGTTTAGATTGCTGGATCAGGTGACCCTGAATTATTATGAAGCTTATGCATAAGTTTAATAAGGAAGATTTGTAATCACTCATCTGCCTGCTTTCCTGGGTGATAGTCTGGTTTTATGTTCTTTTCATCACTGCTGCTTTCTCACGCTGTTGATCTCAATACTGACATCATTATTCTAGTCCAGTCATCTTATTGCCCACCTTCTTTCGGCCAATCAGCCTCCACTTTGCGTGGTTTTAATCTGGGCCCTCCGTCATTCTCCCTTACAGATTCTCATTTATGCAACCCACCTCCTCCCCATCTCCACCTCACAGACACCTCAGTGCCTCAGTCTTCAACACCACCAGCGTCTAAACTCTGTCCTGTCTTAAATCCTTTCACCGCTGAGATTCCGTTCAGCCATGATAGGTCATCGGAGTCAAATACATTTCTCTATCTCAGTAAATCACAGTCAGTTCTTCCAAGTGACCTCTCCTTCTTATATCTCAGTTACACGGCACTGCTGAAAGTTTCTTCCTGTTAAAAGGGAGTTTTTCCTTCCCACTGTCACCAATTAGTTGCCCATCAGGATCTGCTTCATTGTTAGAATTGTCTTGATCCTTTTGTAGGGTCTTTATTTTACAATATAAAGCCCCTTGCATGAGGCAATGGTTGCTGTGATTTGGTGCTATATAAATAAAACAGAATTTAGCTGAGAGTGATGTGTGGCAACCCAGCAGATATAAACGTGTTTCCAACCTTGTATAATTTCCTACTGGAATCACCTCTGTGTGACAAGTGTGCCAGCACTTAATTTACTCTATTACTGAACTAAACCTCTTCACTGTAGTTGTTATGTTGGTGCCGTTTAGAACTTTTATTAATGGTTATACAGTTACTTAGATATATAGTATTTTATTTTCATTTTGGTAGTGTCATCATCAGTTCAATTGTCTGTACTTTTAATACTAAATGAAAAGCTGTCTAAACTTCACACGATAAACGCCACTGTCATGCGTTGGTGTTTGCAGTAACTGCACTTAATTAATCAAGCACTTAACTCTCAACTGGGTTTATAATTAGCTTAAATATTTGTCATGGTGGCGTTAACAAGGGTCAAACTTCACTAATGTCCATTTACATTCTGCTATACGCCTCGTTGCTTAGTTTCTTTGCTCATTAAGACGTTGCTATCATACTGACACCTCTTGTTCTCCGCTATTATAAACCTGAGGTTCCCCAGAAGCCAAAAAAACTAAACATTTTGAGGCTCTTAATAAGTAATGACTAGCATATCTACAATAATAAGCATGATTAAAAAAAAAAGAACAGTATAACGTCTTATTAAAATCTAATATGGAGATTTTTTTTATTCTACTCATGGGCTACTTTTATGTGTTTTGTACCATGCATAATTATTCTGAAGGGATTTGGTGCAGCCTGGTTCCCCTCATCAACCTCCTCCCAAAGTGACTATTTCACACAGTGACAGATGAATTATTGAACAATCCAACTGAACATGGTGAGCTTCCAATTTAATATTTGAACTAAAGGAGGCATAACCTTGCAGCCTCTCGACACAGTACAACTGGCTGTAGGTTGTCTAGCACTCTTCAGTATCGCAGAAAAGCCTGAGTCATTTAAACCTTGCTCCTGAACCTCTGATCTAAGTGCGTGTAAAACAATAGACCCTCTTTGACTTGGACTCATACTGAGACATGACTAGCGGTCAGACTGTGGTCATTAATTTGGATCTCCAAGCCGCAATGGGAAGATGAAAAAGCTGCACACACTCAGCCACACTGTCGGAGAATAAATGACGGGTAATAAAGGTACATGTTGCACATGTAATGGAGTTAGTGACTGAATTCACATTGGATAATTTTGACTGCTTTGGAGCACAGACTTCACAACCTGCCATTTAATGAAAGCCAAAGGGGAATCAGTGTTATTTATCAGATAAAGAGTTTAAAGAGTGTGTCCCAGCTGATTTCCGGAACGCCTCATGAGATTCGTGGGCATGAACTGCCACTAATGCTGCAAGCTGACGGTTAATGCTAATGCCCACTGCTTCGGCTGCTGCCTGGCTATGCAGTGAGACTTCAGTATTAGTGTAACTGAGTGAGGATTAAATGTAACTTTAAATTTTATTTTCACAGCTTGCTGTATGTGCAAGCAGGAAATGGATCCCTTAAACTCAAGTTTGTTATGATAGCATTTATTCTAGCTACATAGTCTTAAGAGATTTAAGAGTCTTTCAGTAACTGATTAGTGATTCATGTTCTTCCCATCCACGTGTTAGTGTCCTTGAAGTAAAACACAGCAAAGACAGCGCCAGTGCTGTCTCCTATGCACCTTTGTCTATGTCTAAATGGGTGAACGACAGGTATGACTGAATAAACAGTGAATAAAAGCACAATGTGAATGCAGTCCATTTACTATTTAGATCTTGAAAGGAGCATACATGACTGGAACAAGTTTGCAATGAAAACACAAGACCTTGACAGAAAGGTCTAGTTCAGTGTCCACTGAAAAAGTGACCACTGATGTGAAGAAACACCTACAAGTACAATACACGCACCATTACCTGTGGTTTTAAAGTGCTACAGCTTTTGTTTGTCCTGCAGCCACCCTGACCTCCTCCCTCCTCATAATCTATATTGCAGCATTTTTGATTCCCCTCAAAAGATTTCTTCTGTGTTACAAAACCCAAAGATACTTTTTCATTATATAAAATAGGTGAAGTGATCTATTGGAGAATCATTAGCCTCTGAATACATGCTGCTCTCACTTTAAAAAGAAAAAAGAAACACTGGGACATCCATCCATCTGGTCTGCCAGACATTTTTTTTTACCACTTATCTGGAGTTGGAGAAGGGGACCTTTCCCAGCTGTGACAGGATATCTATCTTGGCTAACTACTATCTAATTATCCACAGCATGTCTTTTGTCCTGTCTTCCTCCTCTCACCCCAACCAGTTGTGGCAGATGGCCGCCTGGAAGGTTTCTTCCTGTTAAAAGGGAGTTTTTCCTTCCCACAATCACCACAGTGCTTGCTCATAGGTGGTCATATGATTGTTGGGTTTTTCTCTGTACGTATTATTGTAAGGTCAACATTACAATACAAAGCGCCTTCAGGCGACTGATGTTGTGATTTGATGCTGTATAATTAAAATTGAATTAAAATTGAATTGAATTATAAATGTGTGTGAGAATTAGAACAGAGTTAATAAACAAACATTTTGGATTATGTTGGATTGTGACCATATGTGTTGACTACCTGCCCATGAAATCTGATCATTTGGAACCATTTTATGGTCTGTTTTGTTTAGTTTTTTAAATCAACATCAGAAAAAAAAATACTTGCATTAACGCATTTAGGCCTGTGACACAATGTGAAGTTAGTTTTGTATCAGCTTTTTAGAAAGGCGACAATTACAGCAAAACAATTCTTACATTTTCAAATAAAAACCTGTCTCATTAAATAACTAATTTCTTTCTTTCCATAATAATCACCAAACAAATTCATATGAATAATTTCTGTGAATCAAGGCAGGATACATCACATACCAGGTAAATTAGATGTTTACATAGCAACGTGCAGGACTGAGCTATAAAAGCCATGTGAGCCATGTGTGTGCAGAGACATTGAAAGAGAAGTGTAAATCTTTGATATTTGGTATTTATATACATCTTGTATATAAAATATAAGTAAAGTATATGGTATGGAAGTCTGGGATGCAGCCCTTAACTAGGCTATCAGGAGCCTTTTTGTGTTTGTCTAACTGGCAGCATGAAAAGTTGGGAATTTCAAAATTGATGTGTATCTCCTTCTGTGATTGCTCACCTATGCTTGGTCCTGAGAAAGAGGGAAAAGACTGTGAAGCACCACACAATGAATTCAGGCTTCTTCAATAAGTAATATCACTAAACTGGTTGGATATGAGGGAGGAAACAAGCAGGACCAAGATGCAAACTACCAACCTAAATGCTCCACCTTCTCTGGCTTGCTATGCGTGCTTGCAAGCCTTCTGCAGCCAACTGGCAGTAAAAGTAAATCAAAGGACAGAGCAGGATAATGACGATGACAGAAATACAACAGAAGGATTGCATAGACAATGGAAGAATTACAGATGTGTAGTTGCATCGAGTGCACGCGTAACACCTATGTTACAGCGACGGGATGAAGGTGTGGAAAGGAGTAGTAGGAAATCACTGCTGCAAGCTGTGTGTGGTAGTCAGCATTTTGTGATAGAAAAGAAGCGTGTACAAAAAAATAACCCAAGCCCATATCAGTCACCGGATGGAAAATAAGTTGAAAGCAAATGTCATTTTCCCTGCAAAGGAAAATGTTTGGTTTTGGCAATTTAAAGCTGTTCTAAAACCCAGAGGTCTCATGTATTTTATTCATTAAAGCGACACCTGTGATATTTTTTCTCTTAAGGCAAGTTTTCTTGAGTTGTGCTGAAATCTCGTGTCACATAAGTAACATGTGACGGGTCCACTTTGATAAAATGTAAGACATACAGCACCAACTCACAATAGCAGTCATCTCAAGCTGCGATAAAAGGGAGAGAACTACCCCTTATAAGCGCTTGATATGGTGAGAAGCAAGAAGTCTCTTTTAACAGGAAGAGCATTCCAACCGAACCAGACTCAGGAAGGTGTGGCCATCTGCTGTACCTGATTGAGGTTTAAGAGGAAAGAGATGAGAAGAGAAAAAGCAGAGCACAGAGAGACCACAGACAAAGAACCGGGACAAAACATGCACGCAGAGAGTGTACATGAAAGCAATTACATGCAATGTCGGGGTATAAAATGCAGATTTTTGAAAGGGTTTTTAGGTCATTTTCATTTTCTGGGTGCAGTTTTCTTTTCATAGAAAGTAGTTTATGTTATGTACAAAGTCCCAGCAAACATGGTGGAAATGGCCTCGTTCTTTCCTAGATCAAAACTGGTTGCGGGTGACGGAAAACCTGAACTGTTGATGGGCAGATGTCAACATTGTTTCCATACGTAATCGAGGTCCCATCAGAACAAGGAGTAAATATGACAGAGTTTATTACATACATTTATGCTTATATATGTAGATTTTGTTATTTGTTCTATAGTGAGCTCTACAGTGAGCACAACAATCATCGTCATCAAAACCCTTTGATGTGAGCCTAGTTTTGTGTAAGTAGTTAGCTCTGAGGGATGACAAATGTGCCCCAAAGTAGTGGGTCTGGGGTTTGAGTTGTACCTGGGGTACAGTTCACCTTTTTCATTATAATTTTCATCTTCTTACTTCCCTCTTGAATTTGTTGCAATCAGTAGGAAGGAAAAGATTCATTCTTAAACACTAACTTTCTTCTTGAAAGGGTGATATTCAAGAAATATACTAAGTTAAAGTACTTGCATCTTGATGTTGGCACATCTTTCATTTTGGAACTATTTAGCCGTGATTTGATGTCACGAGAAGATCACCAACAGTTATTTAATTGTGAAGTGTTTGTTGCAACTTGCTGGGGTGTTCTTTGGAGGTAGAACATGAAATACCTGGTTACTGGTGGGAAGGGGCAAATTCTAATCCAAACTGGGATTGTTCTTTAAACTCTAACCAAGTACCTATTTAATGCTTAAACGTAATGAGAGAGTGAAAGCAAACGAGAAATCCAAAACTCTGTAAGTGGAAAAGGAGAAATAAAAGGAAAATCACAAAGTCAAAAGGAAAGGGACGGTCTTCTGACTGATAAACTTGTGACAGCAGATACCTGCTACAAAGCAGGGTTTGAAGTTAAAGTTCAGCAGGTACAAGATGACCACCTGTTGACTAGTTTTTCAAAAGATAGTCTCACCATTCCTTGAAGAGTCCTTGGACCTCTATGCATAGATCGTCCGAGGTGCTAAAGTTATTTAAGAGGGTCTGAAGACTTTATGATTTTATCTTCCTTCCTAAACTCAGCCGCTTCGCTGCCAGTGGACGTGCCCACATTTATGATTGGTCAGATGTTAGACTGAAAAGGCCTGACTTATTAAGTTGATAACCACTTTATGTGACCGCTTAGCCTGATTGTCAGTGTTAGGTTAAGCGAAGGGAAGTAGTACAGAGCCTTGGTGCCTTGACAGATCAGGGGTGGCATTATGTGACAGTCTGAAATGAGAAATCCTTGTTATTTTTCGACTTCTTTTTCACAAAGGCGGGCATACTAAAAAGAATCAGCTTGGTTTTCTGTGTATTTGTTTTATTCATATCATTTGGTGGTCTATCAAAGTAGGTCAGAAGGGACGCAGTCTGATCAAATCTGTCGCTGCTGAATCACAGACTTTCTGTTTGTGCGTAGCTGTGTTACAAGAAAAAGAGAAGATTCGCAAGCTTTCATCTCCAGTCTGGCATTTTACATCTGTGTAATTAAAACAAATGGAGGAGAAAAAGTGATATTAATATTAATATCGTTGAGATAGAACCCTGAAATTAAGCACCAACAAAACACTTTGCTCAGAGGAAACAAAACTTCCCCAAAATGGGTTCGGAAATCCTCAAAGGATGACAAGTTATTATATTTAGTGAAAATATAATAACCTCCTTCGACTCCTGCGCCAAGTTATTCTGGCAGTAGATAGTGCCTGCAACGTTTAGTCAATATTTACTTCAGCATCATCAGCCAATATGTTTGCACCTTCTACTTTCCCTGTCTGAACAGATAATGAGCAAATAATGTAAGCCTGTCCTCAGTAGGTAACCTGATTGCGTTCTGCTAAGCCTCTGTTTCTCTGCATGACTGCAGTGCTCAGAATTCACAGCAAATCTGGCAGAGTCAGACCTCTATCCCAGAGGTCACCAGGTCCCTCCTCTTCTTCTTCACAGGGACTGACATGTGATTTCCCCCCTTGTGCTGCTCTCTTGTCTACGCTGCTGGCATGCTGATCATCCTCCCCTGTCTGTATTCTTTTCCTGTATTTACCGAGTAGTCATGCACGGCTGACTACACTGCTGACTATCAACAAACCTCTGTAAAACTAAATGTTTAATAGGAAAGCAATGAATCACTAGAGTACTGATTAGCTTTGGTTTATCTCTGCAAATAGCAAATAGCAAAGGACACATCTGATGCTTAAAACAAAGGATGAAATAGGCACGCATCATGATACACAGATTAAGATGATATGATTTTAAAAACCGGTAATAATTGGATGCAGAATCAAGTGAATGAAAAGACATTCAAACTTATGTGTACATTGATTGTGTTCAGAGCTGCAAAAACTATATTTATTTATGACATGCTCTAATTCATGTGGGTGTGGTAGCGCAGCCAACAAAGAGAATTTTTGAACAACAAAATTTGCATAGGCTCCTTACTTATTATGCACTGATGAATGAAACATGAAAACAAGTGAGCCATGCTGACTGCCTTAGGAGGCAAAGAAATGTATAAGTTTGGCCTTTGGTGTGGTTGGGTTTGAGGCACACAGATAAAATGCCTCTCTGTGTGTCCTCACTGTCAAGCTGCTGCAGAAAAAACTTAGCTTTGGATAAACCCAAACCAGCTCCACTAGAGAGTTGGCTCTGCTCCTTTTTGCTTGGCTAAGCCATCGTTCCTGAGGTGTCAAAAATTCTTGTTTCGTCAAAGCTGTTGGCGTCTCACAGAAATGCATTTTGGCATAGAAGCGTTTATGTCAAAAACTAAAATGGGTCTCATTCTCATGATCACGTTTCGTGTGAATGTTGATTCTTTTTAACATGCAGAGGTTTATTTTAAAATATTTAGAATCTTTTCCTAGACCTAACATAGTAGTTTCTGATGCCTAAACCTAGCCTCCAAAATGAATAAACCAGTGAAAGCAAAGCAAAACGAGCCAAGGTTTCCCGGCTGACTAACTTGTGACCACCTCCAAATTTGAGTTTGTGGTTCTTTCAGAGAAGACTGCTATCTCTAGGCGTCCAATATTCCTGCAGTCAGTGCGTCAAGGCACCAATGTCAAGGGACAGCTCGTGCGTAACTGTGAGATGCCAGCAGCATCTGAAATAGGATTTAATGCCCCGGGATGAGAACATGTTGTCACGGTCATTCCCCAACTCAAATAAGTGGATTGCCTTAGAGACCTGAGGAGATGAAGAAATGCAGTATTTCAGTTTAGAATAATTAAACTA
>VOQK01040668.1:30478-46937 GCA_015052645.1 Benitochromis conjunctus
CTCAATGTTCTACTATGTCCTTGACCCGCTTGCTTAAAATCCAAAGTCTTGTCTTACTGGTTCGGTCATACTAATCTTATTAAGGTTAATAGATTTTGGGTTTCCTGGCTGTAAGAGACTCAGATATCTAACATAAGCATGCTTTGAAGCTGAATAGAGATAAGCGTATCATCATTTCAAATGATCACATACACGGTAGCTTAAAAGTTGAAGACAAAATAAACCTCCTACCTTTGAACTCATTATAGTGACACCAAATTTTACATTTAGACAGACATGTAAAATTACCTTATTCTTATTACTGGTTTCAGTCCAATAATGCTGATGTATTTCTGGAAAAAAAAAAAAAAATCTGGGACCTCTTGAACCTTCTATTACATTTTCATTTTTCAGACAATGCACGCTATTTTCACAAAAAAAAAAGAAAAAAATCCCCACACATCCTGCCGGTCGCAACGATAGCTTCTAATCAAAATTTCTGACCTGAGAGGAACTGATGCCTCCTCGAATGAACAATGCCGTTCTCGTCAACTGCAAAGAAAGAGAGAAGACTGAGTGACTGAATAATTTTCTTTTCTTGAAATATCAAGCTATTATTCTCAAGTGTTTTTCGAAAGGTTATTTTAGAAAATTACCAACAATTTAGTGTGATATTAAAGTTATATCAGAAGTAGTTAATTACACAATGTGCTGTTTACGACTCGTTTTTATTTCAAACTGACATTTCCATTTTGACAGTGCACTTCCTTTTGAAATCCTCCACACAGGAACCTCCCAATCTCCTCCATCAGTATTGATCTTCGCATCCTGAACAGAGTTGTAACTGAACTTAGCGAACTTAATGGCCTTATTGATTCTGTCAAAAGAACATGAGTGTGTGTTTTCACCAAGAACTCCAAGAACACCAGCAGCGATAAGATGTCAATCACAGATAACTCCTTACATCATAAAACTTGATTACTTTAAAAAGTCTGCAGTGAAACAGGATGGCTGGCTCTCAGGGCAATAGCAATACAGCAGATTGTTATATGCAGACATTTCATTTTGGGAAACTACTGCTTGTAGTATTATACACTCTCTTTACCAGAAACTTCCTAGTATCAGGTCAGAGACCCCTTTTGCCTTCTCAAAATCTTTGTGGAGTAGTTTCAAGGTGCTGGAAGCATTGCTCAGAGGTTTTGGTCCATATTGATGCGATAGCATCACAGAGTTGCTGCAGATGTATCAGCTGCACATCTTTGTTTGTTCCGCCACGTTCCAAAGGTGCTCTTTTGGATAAAGATGTGGTGACTGTGGAGGCCATTTCAGTACAATAAACTGTGTGTAAACTCTGTTGTCTCGAGTGAACCTGCCTGAGATTATTTGAGCTTTGTGATATGGAATGCTATCCTTCTGGAAGCAGTTATTACACGATGGGAACACTGTGGTCAGAAAGGGACGGACAGCAACAATACTCATACTACGCAGTTTAAATGATCCTCAATTGGTACTAAGGGGCTCAAAGTGTGCCAGGAAAATATCCACCACACCATTACACAAGCACCACTACCACCCTGAACTCATACAAGATACAAGGCAGGATGGATCCATCTCATCATGTTTATGTCAAATTCTGACACTACCATCTAAATGTTGGAGCAGAAATCATCGTTTTCTCTTGTCCAGCTCCGGTGAGTATATGTGAACTGTAGTTTTTGTTACCTGTCCTTAGCTGACAGAAATAGCATCAGGTTCTCCAATTTTCAGCCTGTCAGAAATCGCCTTCGACGTACCTTGGTTGCAGTGAGTGGCTATTTGACTTACTGTTGCCATCACCTTGAAAACACTCTGGCCATTCTCCTCTGACGTCTCACATCAACAACTCATTTTCTCCCAGAGAATTACCACTCACTGGATATTTTCTATTTTTCAGACCATTCTCTGTAAACCCTTGAGATGGTTGTGTGGGAAAATCCCAGCAGTTCTGCAGTTTCTGAAATACTCGGACTAGCCTGCCTGGCGGCAAGGTAATCTTGATCAGCTTTCTTTACATTCTGATGCCCAGTTTGAACTTCAGCATGTCTACATGCTTAAATGCATCAAGTTGCTGCCGTGTGATTAGCTAGTTACATCATTTGTATTAATGACAAGTTGCTGTACCTAATAAAGGGGCTGGTGATTCTAGCCGGACTTTGATGCTCAACCTGAATAAAAATTCTGTCTACATGAAAGTAATTTACAACAGCAAATGTGTTTTTAAGGAAGGGTAATTGCAAGCGGATTATGTTTTCTATTAATGTGACAAGGAAATTTGGCAAGTGGAAAATGGGCTGATAATGGCGTATTGGAAAGCTGTTTACTGACAACATTTGTATTTTTACTCCAAAATAATTTCCTACCAGTCTACAGCATCATTAAATCTGTTGCAGTGGGATTGTTTTACAGTGAAAAAAAGCTACTTATGTTTAGAGACGTGTTTTGTTTGTTAACATTTCAATTTTATATTATATCACATCTAACCTTAACCAAACAGCTGTTGCCTAAACCCAAACACACATGTGTGAGAGTTTGTGGTCTTTACGTACCCACCATCGGCCGTAAACCCCTCCTGACAACTCCAGTCCAATTTATAATGTATTCAGAAATTTTGTCTGTAAGCCTAATCCAGACAGAAATCGTTCCTAGCCACAGTTTAATTGGCATAACAATTTAGAACCATGTGGGCAGTTACAGACTGTTACTTGAGTCGCTACACAATTAGGAAACCCCGAGGGATATGGCTGACTATACTTAACTATAATTTCTGCTACATAAAAAGTGAATTGCATCTTTGTAAGGCCTTAGTGACCCATCAATAGTGTCTTCTTCTTTTTTTGTTTGCCTGTCCCGTTTGGATCTTTAGCCATCAGAATTATTGTCTGAAGACCAAGAAAGATGCCCAACGAATTTACTTTACCAACTGGATCATCACGGCCTTGTCGTATTGGTCCATTTGATTGACCTTATTATTATTTATTTATTTATTTGATTTTAAGTTATTACAGACGGGACAGACACGACTGGGGGATAGGAAACGGAGAGCGAGAGAAAGGAAGGGAAAGAAAAACAGAGGGGAAGAGGGACAGTGAGAGGAGACACTAACAAAAATAAAATCAGATGGATCACCTGCTGAGAGAGAACAACAAAAAAAAGAAGAAAACAAGCAAAAAGAGAGCAACACAATAAACACGACACCACAGCAATAACCTAGATAACTGTAAGTAACAGTAAATACTAAATATTGAATGTTATTGTGTAGCACGCAAGACCGACAGCGCTTTGAGGTAGCAGCCAAGAAAGATATAGTTTGTGTCTGTGAGCACCCGTGTGTACACCTGTATGCATGAGCGCGTTTGTATTCAAAAGGTTTCTCCATGTAATGATCCGCTAGAGGGTGTGGGGAGCCATAGCCCCACCCCCAAGGACATGAAGCAGGCATGGAGGAGATCCAGGCCCCCAGAGCTTGAGAGCCCAAGGAGGACCATCAGAGGGGCAACCGTGCTGCTATAGTGACAGCCGTGCCAGAGTGGAACGATCCCCAGGCCCGAGGTCCGAGAGCCCCCCATCCCCGGTAGGGGCCCGACTGAGCCACGGGTGCCATGCCCCGCCAAGCAGCCATCGGGAGTGAGCTGGTACATACCTGAGCACCCAGCCACGGACACGCAGAACCACTAACATCCGAGGGCATCAGCCACCGGCAGGGAGTGTGGTGGGGGGAGATGGTCAATGAAGATCAATGGTGTCTTCAATGTAGAATGACACTAACACTTGGGAAAAACTCAACAGAGACATACCATTAACACTCATATCTACAACAATTACCAATTTAAAATCCCTCGTGTCTAGAATTTGGACTACCGCTCGATATTTATGTTTCTTGTAGGATAAATTGTTTGTGTGGTGATTCTCACACTTCACATGTAGCCTCATGGTTCACTCTGACTACCATTCCAAACCTATCACCAGTTTTTATTAAAACACAAAACTAAGATTGTGTGTTCATGGTAAAATAACAACAGCATACTAAAATCCCTTTGACTCAGGAAGATAAACACCACCTCTTCAAATCTGAACACAGCAGAGTTCATTTCAAAATGTCAGCCATCTGACATGACACAGTATGGAGTTACTCGTCTGACACAACAACAGATTAAAGTATGGATGTACTCTCTGAGCAGTGTCAGCGTTATGGATGCACCCCAGGGTTTAGACTAATCTAGAAAGGTCACTGCCCCCCTTAGCTGAATTCTACAGACATGCTTGTACTTCCACACTTCCACACTCAATAATGAACTCCTGCACATTGAGGAAATGTCTGTCCTGTTTAGTTCACAATGCCATCAAAGACATATAGTTGCACTTTTACATTTATTTATTTTTTTAGTTAGTTTTGGTTGGTTTTGTTTCTTTATAAAATCCCAAATGTCCCTCTGTAAAAGCTGGCTCCCCAGCTACAAACACTGCCTCTGAGTCTGAAAACAAATGCAAATTTACTATTGCTTTAAACATATATTCTTATAATGACCAGTAGGGGGCAAATTCGACGTCTATAGGAACACATTCAAATCGCATGATATAGGACTTAAACAATGAGTTTATCTATGTAACACAACATGATGATGATGATTTTGTAAACTATGGTTCCATCAAAGCCAAAAACATGCTGTAGTACATGGCTGCTTTGGAATTGGCAAACGACAGTGTGAGATTTCTCATCATGTCCAGTTTTGAAGCCTGACAATGAAGATGGAAAATTTCCTTTGATAGAAGATTCAAGGTGGAACTTTCCGAACCAGTGAGTGACATCATGGCGGTTATTTCCATTTTGAAGTATATGGCTTCAGCTGCCAAGTGGCTCCATAGTGTAATGGTTTCCATCATAAGAAGATATACAAATCTCTTTGGGATTGCACCAGGAAGTGCATCCAATATAAAAACAAGCCAAATCAAACATTCAGAGCTACCCCGCTGTGGTGACCCCTCGTGAACAATGGGACAGCCAAAAGTAAGTATATGGCTGCAATCTGTAATCTTCAAATCCACCGAACGGCTACCCTGAGGTACCCTTGAGCACGGTACCGTCTCTACACACTGCTCCCCGGGCGCTGGATTGGTAGCTGCCCACTGCTTCAGTGAGTGAATGGGTTAAATGCAGAGGCCTAAGCAATTTCCTACAGGATTAATAAAGTATACATTATTATTATAACACTCCAACCATGGAAATGTCAAGAATACCACTGGGAATAGTAACCAATAACACATTTCTTATTTGTCCCTGTTGTTTTATGTTTTTTCAGCTCATAGTGCACACTGCCACGGCTTCTTAGCTTTCCCATTTCAAACACAGGTGCACAGGTCTCCTGACTGGATTTTTCTCAATGATGAACACAGTTTTAAATTATAATTAGACCTCTTTTTAAAGGAAAGAAATCCAGACGTGAGAGATTTTGACTGACTCCTGTGTCTTCCTCCTAAGTAGACCTTTAACCTGCAGTTTATGGATTCATCCATTGCATACAGGTGCATTTTTATGTATAATAGAACTGGTGTCAAAAGGTGGAAAGATTCACCCTTGTTTCCATTTGACATTAAGTTTGGTGTTTAATACTGTGCAGGTGCAGTTTCCTGCATTTCTCTGTAGCTTTTGGTTCTGGCGATTGCGAGCATTGCAAGGATATCGGGTGAGCTCTGATGTGGTGAAATGTCCTATTTTGGGAGCTTTGGTGCAACAAACCCCATGAAACCCTGCTGTTCCAAGTGTCCACACTGTTTTCTCAGAGTGCTGTCGATCAGTCGGGAGGGTCGATATGTTTCTGTCTCTCGGGGGGAGGGAGGGGGTTATATAATGATGACTTCAGTGGGGAGACTGAGGAGTCATCTTTGTTGTTGACAGCGAGAGTCGAGCACTGAAGAAACTGCACGCCTTTCTTTGAACTCTTACGAACAGTCATTAATTTTACTCTGAAAAAAGAGATGAAAAGCAGTGCAGTTCTTTCTTCTGCTTTGAATAAGTTTTAATTTTTCTGAAATATCTTTTAAAGCATAAACAATTTTAATAAGTAATATTCAGACATATTATTTTAAAGTATTATATTATGTTATACAATTTTTAAAAAGTAATAAGAACTATTCCAATTAGCAAGACTGCAACGTTTTAATAACCAACTCCAACAATGACAGAGATGCAACAGTTAGATGTATGTGATTCTGGACACTGACACATGGTATTTTTGATATTTTAGCTTTGCACCTAAGCATATCCAAATTACTAGAATGAATAAGAGCTTTAGAGGCTGAACAGGAGGCGCTGGATCTGTCGGGCCAAAACTACATGACCACATAAGAGGATCATTCAGGACTTTTATTTGATGGGAGTTATTTTAAATTCTACATTGTACTTTGACGGAATCTTTAAAGAGAAGCTAACATGGGGAAAAACATGGTTTTACAATATCAGCTTAAAAGTAATGAATTCATGGACTAATTTTTCAGCACATTCCTAATTTTGACAATAATGAGCATGTTCAAGATGGACAATTTCTTTGCCATAATGGCAGTAAGAAACCTTTCTTCTAGTGAAAAAAAAAACACATTCTCCTACCTTGTAATTTTTGAACAAAGGTAAAAATGTAGAGTAAAAACACCACCCAGCTCATAGATTGAGCAAGCTGTGTGATAATAAAAGTAGCACAGCCTTTTAGCAGCACTAAATTATCCGGGTACATTTGGCCACAGTGGGATAGTCCACTCTTTTTGACCAAATGCCTTCTCATTCATTAAAAATCATAGTGGTTTTTTATTCTGTGGTCTCAAACCAAAACCCAGAGACTTGGTCTTCATTATTCTAACATCATAAAGTGTTTGTGTGAGAGCAAAGTTGAGGGTTTCTGATTGTAATCCCCACATTTAGTACTGAATGTTGTGTGTATAATTAATCAGAAAAAGGGGCTAAATTCAGCACATTTGCTGTTTCCGTCACCTGTTAGTGACGACAAAAGCTTTTATACACTTCAAGCGCTACTTGCCCTTGTGGTTTTAAGTCACACGAGTGTCGGTTACATATTTATGAAATAAGTGATAGTGCCTTTATAGTGCAAATTAACTTTCGAGTGTAGTCTGCTTTAAATTGTAAATGAGAGTTTGTTTTCATGTATAGGGTGGCTGTTATATCTTGACCTGGGAAATGGGTCCAGAAATCGTTAAACAGTCTCTTTCTCCATTAGCAAACAGAGCTGCTCTTTTACAGTAAGCCGACTGAAGTTCATTACTTTTATCACATTATGACAACTTAGATGTACCCGTTAGTTGATGTTAATTAAGAGAAAACATCAACAGCACCAAAAAAGATGGTAAGTGAGCCACCATTTGTGGGTATTTTTGGCCTCAAGATCGAAAGTCACAGTTAATGTATATTTACAGTATTTGAGACTTCCTACCCTTATTATTGTTATGTTCTATGTTCATCACATACAGTAAAATGTTTCAAGCCTTTTTCTATTAAAATTTAGTTTTTTATTGGTTATAGCTCATGAAAATCAGAAATCCAGTATCTCGCAAGATCTATCAAAAAAGGATCAACAATACAGGAATGTTCAACTTCTGCAAAGTATGCTCTTTCATACACTCGGTATTTGGGCTTGCTTAGTGCGGTTCTGTCGCTCTACACTCTTCGTCCAGATTCTGGGAAATGAAAAGCAAAATTTACTTTGATCTAAAAAGATGACTTTTTCCAGCTGAGCAACATTTCAGTTCTTCTGATGTCTCTGGTTCAGGACTGCCTTTATAA
The DNA here is from genome assembly GCA_015052645.1 of Benitochromis conjunctus. Lineage (NCBI taxonomy): Eukaryota > Metazoa > Chordata > Actinopteri > Cichliformes > Cichlidae > Benitochromis > Benitochromis conjunctus. The sequence continues at coordinate 38,283 of VOQK01040668.1, forward strand.
TAAGACTGCAACAGTTATCTTTATCTGTGCATGGTAGCACTGACACTGGCCTCGGTCCACTCTTTGTGAAGCTCTTTCAAGTTTTTCAACTTTTCTTGTCAATCCTCACAAGAGTGTGGTCATACCCATTGCTTATGCATTGTTTCCTCCTACTTTCAGCTGTGTTTGAAGAAATAAACGGCTGAAAACACTCGGTCTTGGCTTCTGATTTCTTCATAATGGCAAATAAAGGGTCTCAGCTTGCAATGAATTTCAAAACTTTTCTTTTCTTTCTTCTTTTCTTTTCTCCACATTATGGGTTGACTAGAGGCAAGCAATGTGGTTAATGACACAGTTGGCATAAGGTTTTGGTTTCACATTACTTAATGGCTTCCTGGACAAGCTGTCAGGCGTGTGTATAATTTTGACAAGCCCTTTTTCAATTTGCATGCGACTGTCAACACAGCCTCCATTTGATGTTTCTGGTCAGTTCAGTGATTCATTGAGGATTTGCTGAATGAATAGGGGTAAATTGGCAAATACTAGGAAGGAAAGCGGGTAGATGCTGAATAAATGGCCTTGCTTGAAAAAGCATTGGCTCCTTTAGAATTTGTGTTTTGTAAAAGCCGGTGAAGAAACCAGAGAGTCATGAAATGAAGGACAAGAAAAATTAGAGGAAAACATTTCCTAAATAATAAAATAATTATTAAAATAAATCGTCAGGGGACAGTGTGCTTCAGTACTGCTTTAGCAGTGAGTCACTCATTTGTGAAGTTGTTCAATCACATGTTTGCATTGCCACTCACCATTCCAGAGACTCAATAGCACATTAGCACTCTTTGCCTGCTCTCTTTGCTCTGTTGTAAAGGTCATTAATTTGTTAATTCATCTGAATCTAAAACAACAAAAAAGAAGGAAGAAATCACTGAAGATGTTAAAGCCCTACAAACATTGTGATATTCAATGACTTAAATGAATTCTTTCAATATCCGTTCACGACTTATATTGTCTTAAGGTTGGAACAACAACTGAAAGTTTAGTTAGAGTCTGCTTTTCAGCAGAGAAACCGTTTACAACAGATTTTGTTCACTGTCCTTTTATCATTTGGAAAATTATACAAAATTGTAACACATGACATTCAGCACCAAGTGAAATTTACTCTAAACTAGGGCTGCACAATTATGACTAGAATGATTATCACAATTATTTCAATCAGCACTGAGATCATAATTACTACTCGTGATTATTCACTGACAATATGTGTACATTTATGGGTTTTTTACCTGACCTAAGTGCGTCTCTTAGAAGCAAAATATTAAGGCTTTCACTCCATTCACTGCACTTGCATGATGGATATGAGAAAAAAACTTGAAAGCAAAGAATTCAAATTCTTTCCCCTTTGACCTCTGTGGTGTCTGGCCAAATGAGCTAAGGACAAAGCACAGAATATATTGAAAGGTCTGAACAAATTGAGTTTTAAAAACTATTAAAACTTTGTGGTGAAACAATTTCTCTAATTGAATGCATCAACAACTATAGTGGCTTGTCTTCTTCTAGTGCATTGCTTAGGGCCCACTCACAAATCCACAGTTGACATGGTCCAAACAATCCATAAATAACTAGGAAAACCAATGGACTTCATCTCCTTAGGCCTGCAAGGTCACTGAACCTTCAAATACACCAGCCAGCCTAAAAGCTTGGTCCAAAACTCTCAGGCATGGTCCTCTTCTTTAGTCTGGCTAAGAAGAACAAAGAGCTTCCTGTTTCCTGTCCAGATATTTGTAGTTGTTTTTGTCCCCCCTTCAGCCATTCTCTGCTACACCTAGAAAACATGCTTAACCCTTAAGTGTACTCAGGGGCACTTTGCAAGGTTTGGAAGAACTTTCAAGGATTTCCAAGTAGGCTTAAGGAACATGTCAAATACTAGTGGAAAGGAGAAACATCTCCACCCTGCCCCCGCCCACATTTTTTCCACCTGGCTACACTTTTTGTGCATAAAATGCAGGTATTTCCATTTTAGTTATTCGCACAAGGTGACAACTTATCTCCTTTTCAACAAATTGATGATTTTCCTAGAAGTCTTGTTTACTCACTGCGTTTACAGGATGCAGAACTTTGGCCAAATGGAATGGTCAATGCGTCTTTATGAGCTAGATGGATATGTACACAGCTCTGCAACACTTTTTGCATTGGACAGACTCGTCACCTTTTCCTGTGCCAGACATATTTGCATTTTTGTGGGTGTGTGTGCGTGTGTGTAAAGCACTTTGGGGTCCTTAGGGACTGAGTAAAGCGCTATACAACTGAAGGCCATTTTCCATATTATAACCAAATAGGTTGTAATTCAAATAGTTAAGCCACATGTATTTAATTTTTCATAGCATTAACATAATAGAGCTTAGAATGTAAAAAAAAAAAATCCTCTGATGTTCTGCTTTCATGAAATATCTATAAATACCAAAAGAAGATTAGGCCCTACTCCACATAGGTGGAAATCTGTATGGAGCAGGGTTCAGTATTTCTAATTTTGAGAACTCATTACATCTGAAAAACATGACGGACCTTTTTTTTGTTCTTTTTAGTAAAAACTTCTCTCAGAATTTCCAAAACAATTACCTCAAGCCAATTCTTTTGCCATCTGAATGCAATACATTTCCTTGGGTTAGTGCTGTTGCCTCACAACAAGTTTTTCCTGGGTTTACCATCAAAAACATCTATTTATTTTCTCTTGGTTATCTCAATCTGGATCAATGAGCAGGCTTCAACGCAGAGATACTCAGACCTCCCTCTCCCCAGCCACCTCCTCCAGCTCAATTAGGGGAACACTGAGGTGTTTCTAACCCAGTCAAGAGACATAATCTCTCCACTGTGTTCTTCAGCTTGTCATGATCCAGTGTTTTGGCTTTTCTGTTGTATTTGTCCACTCCACTCCAGAGGCTCTGGCTCCACCTCCAGGTGGAGTTTCTGGTTCCCAGGGCCATCTTTTCTCACCTATGGCTCTCATTCACAGCAATCGGCCTGGCATCTCTTAAAGACCAGCTCAGATCTTTGCTTCCTGCCAGACTGTCAGCTATACAGTAGCAGTAAATTGGACATGTTTTTTTATTTTTTATTTAGTGTTTCCAGTTTGCACCCTTGTATCAACAATCATTCACCTCTGTTAAGAACCAGGTTTTCTCTGATGCTGGTTCTTCTTACTAACTTGCTACCTGACTGTAATCTACCTGCCACCTGCCGCTGTCCTCGCCCCTCAGTCTCACGCAGTAAGTCAGGAATCTTACCTGCCTGCCCTCCTGCTCGCCGCACCATATCTCTGCTCTGGAAGAGGAAAGGAAATGTTGGACATCTTGTTCCAATCATTTCATCTCTCGTTCACTCACCTGGTGAACCACCCCTCCCTATGCTTTGCCTGCCGACAAGTAAGCAAACGTCCATCTCTCACTAGCGCGGCCATACACTTCTTCTACCTGAGCTCCGTGAACAACACCGCCCTCTGTTGCAGTGGCTCCTGTTCTTTCTCTCAGCCACACCTTCACCTTAGTAATCCCTGTGTTCTATAAAGTCTCATCTAAATCTCAAAAGCCATATGAGTCTGCGTTTGTGGTCCAACCTTTGCACACCAGCCACTTGCCCTTGAGAAATCTGTCCTGGGGTCAGGTGCCTGAGTTAACTCAATTGGCTTGTCTTGATGTTGAGGACTGAGCCTACTGAGTCCCTTCTGAACGATGAAGCTCTTTCGCGATGTCTAAAGGCCTCTGCTCTAAGCTCTGTCCATAACAGTCATCATTAGATGTACATTATTGCCGTCATAGGGAAATTCATTCAACCCTTTGAGTATTAGGAGGCAGCCACCCTGTAGACTCTGTGGACCAACTTCAGCTTAGGAGAATTAACCCAGTGTGTTTTGATGGCATCTGGAAAAGTGCACATTGTGGGTTTGGAATGAGTTGCTGTCCCAAATGGTGGAGTTTTAATCTCTGGGTCTTGTTCACAAGTGAGGGATGAAGGGAGCAGGAGACTGACACATCGACTCATGCTCTACTTGTCTATTTCCTGGTTTACTATAAATACCTGTCTCAGCCATGTTTAGTAAGATTGTTTTCACTTGACACATTATGGGCATCATTAACCACTTATCTAAATGCATCATGTAGTGTGATTTGACAGAACACACGAATTAATATGTGCATTTTTGTCTGATGGATGAAGAGAGTAAATTATTTTTGATGGTGTTTGCGAGAAAATAACAGGATAAGCAGCCTGAACTGTTTACAATTCCTAATGCACCCGGCACAGTGTTGATAAAATTGCACTCTAGGATAATTTAATGAATTGAAGTAAAGTGAAATTTCCAAAAAAAGCTGAGCTAAAATCAATAAAAATGACTTACAGTAAGTGTGAGTGAACCAGGGATACGATGCAAAACAAGAATATTGTATTTTACTTCAGAATATCATTGTCACAGGCTTTCTACAAGTGCTTAACCTCTGTGAACTGAGGGTAGTGTATTTTTCCTCGAGTTTGAAACTTCGATATCTACTGCTAGTTTTCTTCTGCCCCTGCTGGATGCATGGTTTATACCCAGTTTAATAAAAGAGAACTCGAAAGAATTTAATAGTTTAAACTGTGCTGTTTTGCAGCTCCAGTGTCTTTTAACCTTCAGCTAAGGCTGATCGTGATTTATTGCTGTCTCAGAGTAAATATCAGCCTTTATTATCTGGTATTTTCAGAAGAAAAAATACTTTAAAGAACCTTTAGAAATGATGTTAGACAATGTGGTCCCTAGAAATGGATGAAAGGATGTTTGTTACTTTTAAATGATTTTTTTCAAATTTTTGCTTAAATGTCTTACAAACCTCTCTATATTTTTCTGTTTAGTCATACAGCAGTCCAGTGGGGGGTTTTTTGTTTGGATTATTAGCAATTTGTATTTTTCAGTGGAGAGCTTATTACTTATCAAGAACGCAATTCTGGGTTGCCTCAAAATAAACCCTTATGGCATGAATTTGTTCTACCTGCATGGTCCTGTTTGTGATTTCATATCTGTTTAGCAGCAACAGTCTGACAGGAAGCATTAGCCATCCCACTTGAGCGGAAAGACCAAATACGGTTAAAGCTTTCGTGAGTTTCAGGCAGGTACATTTGCTTTTCCAAAGAAAAAACTCGGGTAATGGTTGCTGCGGATTCTTTCTCTCAGAAATCTCTTATCTTCTGATTAAACATTTCTATCTTGAGTCAGGTGATCTCTTCCAGAATGACAGTGTCGCCATCCATGAGGGAGGTCACTGATTGTTTTATTGCAGTGGCATGCCAAGACAAGCGGTGCTTGTTCAGTGAAATCTGAGAAATAATTCAGTCAAAACATACAAAAGTAGGAAGCAAAGTGATCCTGTTCCTTTTAGCTCAAACAGTGTCCTGTCATAAAGCTTCTTACCTGTTTGCATCCATCTTTGGAGTTTTTGCCAAAAGTTGTCTATTGTCTCAAGATTAGCTCCTCTTGCCTATGAGTCACTGAACTCTGTATGGGGCCAGTATTTTGAAGATTATCTCAATGTCCAATTAACAATGGAGGCAAGCAGCTTGTCAGTAAAAGAAGACATTAATAAAAGATGTCTTGTTTGTGGGGGTTTTGTTTCTGCACCTTCATTTGCTTTTTGTTTTGTATTTAGGAAAGGGGTCATAGTTTGGGTTGAAATGCACAGATTCCCAAAAATTACCTTGAACATCAACAACTTAAACCAAGATTGTATTCATGTGCCTATTTGTTTCTAATCTGGGCTGTGGATGTGGATTCAGCTGACTTTTACACAGACTGCAAAATCATTACGTGCTTTATCAGGCTTGGAGCAGAGCTCATTTCAGCTCCGCTCCAGCAGTCAGTCACAGACTATTAAGTAAAATATATTTCTTTCAGGTCCAGTAACCTCAGCACTCAGCCCAGTGGAAGGTCCCCCTTCTTAACTCGACATACACAAATTGGTATTATTTCCACCTTCATTTGCATGAAAAACATGTGCACAAGACTTGACTGCTTATCGGGAACTAATTTGCCATTGTCACTAATTCAAAATTGTTCTAAAACAGTTATTTTATACCATTCCTTCTTTAAAGTCACTTAAATCACATTTCTTCTCCATTCTGAGGTTTTCTTTGAATTTCACATGATGTCATATGATTGGCTGATTAGATCTCCTTAATTTGATATGCAAAAAACAATACAAATTAACATAAGTGAATTCAATAAAGAACAGGGAGAAATCTGCTATACTTTAACAAGAAAAGTAGAAAATAATTCCATACTGTAGAAAGACCCAAATGTGCAATCATATTTAAAGTATCTTAAATGGGCAATAATGATAGTAGCGGAGATACAGTAGAGCTAATGGATGTTCTTAACCTTTCTACTTGTAAATGTCAGGAAAACAAAACTGTCAACCTGAAACTTGTAAGAACATGGTGGTTACATCATATACATGAGAAAAATGCCTCAGTGACATTTTTATCAGGTGCTCTGTTAAGTTTTGTTTTGGTTGCAGATATTTCTCAGGTGTCTCGGCTCTGCTAAGATGTCCTTCAGCAGGATGTTATATGGAGGTGGGCTGAAGCTTTCTTATGACTTTACTGAGTGGGAGGCACAGGGAGGAGAGACTTGGTGGCGAGGTACAGGGTTCAAATATCTTCATACATTTAGTCGCCTATCCTTTAGATCTTTACTGTTGATGAAACCTGATGATTACTGGAGTTAGTTCACGCCAAATATGAAAATGGTTTCAAAGTTTAGAATCAGGCTTTACAGTTTTCATGTCTCTCATGTATCTGACACATGCACAAAAAATTGTAGCAGAACTTTGCAGAAGTTCTTCAAAAGTAGACACGAGCAACTCTAGGGTCTTTTTTTTTTTTTTTTTTAAATCCCATTACACCACATGGATTCTCAAAATGGCCAAATTTTCAGAAAATGGACATAATTTGCAGGTCAAGAAGCAATTATTTTACCACAGAGTTTTATCCACTGGATCAATTTTAGCAATTTCACTCTTTCTTTCAATGTTCCTGACTACAGGGAAGTAAAATTTAAAACTTAAACACTTCTTTAGAGCTTCTTTTTCTCATTCTCAACAACTATGCATCATACGTTATAGGAACAATCAAAGCAACATTTAAAATGTCAAAAAAATTTAAATTGCAAATGAAATTGACAATCACAGTGCTGTGCATGCTTTTGAGAGTGCTATGATGCGTACAGTAAGTGTTGGACATTTAACACTTTATTTATCCAGGACTCAACTCACAAAACATTTTATTATTATTACAATTTCCCTCTTTAAAACCATTTCCCTCGAGATAAATAAAGTATTATCAATCAATTAATAGAGCCAATCTGCTCCGCCTTCTCAGCTAAGCCTATTGGAGTCATTGATAAGGAGTGCCAGAAGTCCATGGCTCAAACAAGAGTACTACTTCTACAGCTACGTCTGTTTTTGAACTTTGATAAGCCTGTCGTTATTGCAGTTTCAGTTTCCTGTCACAGGCGTGACACCTGATGTAGCTTTCTGCTGCTCATCCCAGTGACACTTAAGAAACAAGCAGGACCTTTGAGTGTTGTTTTCTGTTCCTTGAGTTTAAAATGTTTTTCCCGAATAAGAAAAATAAAAGAAAATCCAAAAACATTGTTTGCTTTTGTGGTTGAAAGTTTATTTCTAACACTATTTTTCCTCTTTAAGCAGAGATGATTGGGAAGTAAAGTTTTGGTCATCAAAAGAGAGAGAGAGAGAGAGAGAGAGAGAGAGAGTATTTTGTCCAGAAACACAAATCAATAAGTGTAAGTTGGTATTTTTCACACAGGAACAAATTAATTTATCTGTTTAGTTACTTTAGGGATTCTGGTCCTGTACCTATTGATTTGTGTCCTTAGATGTGAAATGAAGTTTAGAAGTCCTTGTATAATGCATGAGGGCTTGGTGGTGGTATCCTTTTGCCAATAAAAATAAAGTACATAAATTAAACAGATCCTTGTGACACTTTCTTTGGTATTGCCTACTTTTACACTACAGTTTATTTTCATTCATTATTTGGTGAGATGTGGAGACCAGAAACTATGTAGTAAGATTTAGGTTAAAACTTGCTAGTGTTGGGCCCCTTCCCGGGGGTGGGGGCCCTCATGCCTCTGGCAACTGGGCCTGGGCCCGGCCCGCCCTGGTGCGGCTGGCTGCCGGCGGAGCCTGCGGGCACGTCACTACGGCCCCCTCTGGCTTCTGTTCCGTGGCTGCTGGGTGACCCCTCATTTGGGGCTCTCCTCAGCTCCTTCCAGGAGGGTGGCGCTGTAGCCCCTTGGGTGGCCCTCCTGGGGCTTTCGTGCTCTGGGGACCTCTGGTTGTCTGGGGCCTGGATCTCCTCCGTGCCTGCTTCAGCCCTGGGGGATGGAGCTATGGCTCCCCACACCTTCTGACAAATCATTACATGGAAAAGCCTTTTGAATACAAGCGCGCACATCCACACAGGTGTACACACAGGTGTTTAGAGACACAATCTACACCTTCCCTGGCTGCTGTCTTGGAGCACGTTATGTGCGGTCAGTCCTGCATACTGCACAACTAATACCCAATATTCAGTATTTACTGTTAAACTTTGTTATTGCTGTGGCCCCCAGATTGTATTGCTACATTACTTTTGCTT
>VOQK01040669.1:0-15130 GCA_015052645.1 Benitochromis conjunctus
CTTTCTTCCTGTAGAAGCAACACACGGTGTCACTTGTAAAGCTTTACCTCAGCATTTGGTTCTCAATCATTTTCCAAGCAAATTATTATTTTGGTCTTTTATCAGAAAAACAGAGTTTAATGTGAACGTTATTTGCTGCCACATTCCTTTATTCATTCTGGCTTGTATAATTAGTCTTTCTCTATTTTGTATAGTGTAGACATCAGGCATTATTACATACATTACTTACATATTAGAGAAGTATAAAAGTGAATTTTAATGTATGAAACAGATACTCTTCATGTGTTTACTCTTCAAGCCTGTACTTTTTAATCCAGTACTGGGGCAGTACTGGATTTATGAGCAAGGTTGGACCTCACTTTTTGTGTGCATTTAATAAACAACATATATTACATCAAAACCACAGTAAACCAGAACAGTTGTGTGACATCAGTTTATTGCAGCTCTCCATAATCACATTATAAAAAGACACAGCAGACAGTTTTGTGCGGATGAACTTCATTCCGTTGTTATTTCGCCTTCTTAAATACTTGGTGGCAGACTTTGTCGAGAACGTGGATTTCCTAGAAGAGAAGGTACAGACCTTCAGACTTAAAGTCCAACATGGTGCAACAAATGTGTGTCTAGGTTACACAACAATGCTGAGCCCGCATGTGTTTTTTTTAGATAGTGATTCATTATCTTTTTATTGTTATTGCCCGCAGGTATGACATTTAACTTACTTAATGGAAAAGATTCCATTAAGTCACTTTAACTGCTTTTGTAAGATTAAAAACATGAGAACATTTTATTCTATTGTAAATATATGGCAGAAATTTCCCAGCATGTCACATTTTTTCTTACCAGGTGTAGTAGGTCTCCCTCGATCCACTGTCTCCAGCCGCGATTTTCTTTCTCCCCTTTCTGAACACACACCAGCTTATCCCCATCCCAGGTAACCAGTGTCTGTTACACCACAATATAGAACAAAGACATAGAGCTTAATGCATCACTGGTTCCTCACAGCTGTTCCAGGTGCACTTGTTAAAGGTTCTCGGAGTAAACAAATTCAGTCCTACCTTGACGTTTCGGTTGTCCAGGCCCTTTGTGTGCTCCTCAAACTCCTCACCCATGGTGAAGTTGACCTCGTAGTTTCTGAAGGTGCTGAGGGTCTTCGTTTCAAACTTGTCTCCATTCTGGACTATCACTTTTGTCTGATGCAGGTGGGCGGCGATCTTCCTGGTGGCAAAGTCAATGTCTGCAAGCATGCAGGGATGCAAAAAATGAACATAGTGTCAGCTGAGGCAACGGCTCTTTGTGGATCAGGGAAGAATATTCTGCCCTGTCTTTGTGTGCGCGCAGACACACCCAAAGCACACATCCAGCAGAAATGCACACAACACCACAGGCCACTTATTATGATTCCTCTCCTACCGGTCCTTTTGACAGTTTCGTTTACCCTTTAAAAATGACCTTGCTCCCAGTCAGAAGAGGCCCAAATGAGTTTCTCCATCCCGCTCAGTTTGGGCTCTGCCAAAGAGAACCACCCATCCTGCCCGTTTAGATATTCATATCCCATTTGCCCTAAAGTGAAAATTCAATTTCTTCCCATCACTCTTACAGATGAGGTCCCTATATTTACCCATCTAAATGATATTTTTGACCCATTTCCATAAGGATGTCATTTTCCCATCCGCTGGATGGAAATGAGGCGGAGGCATTGAGGATTTCCTGGATTTTGTGTGAGCCGAGTGTACTGAGGGTTGTTTTATGAATTGCAGATAGAGTCGTGAATAATGAAAGTGTTTCTGGGCCTGATCAACGACACACCAAAAAAAAAAAAGGAAGGAGAGCCTTTTTTCTCCCCTCCTTTTTAAAAAATTGACGAACTGGCCCGCTGCCTGATCCAGGGTCAGAATCTGTCTTCCATTTCTGCGGATCGTGGAGGATGAAAATGCAGAAAGGAGTGAATCAATATTTATTTGGCGTCGTAACAGACGGCAACCACTCACAGAGTGGAGGTTAACTCGGCCTGACAGCAGCTCAATGAGGAAATGAAGCAGTGCCACAGCACTCTTCTTTTTTTCCCTTCCTCTTTCCACTATCTTCATCTGTCTCTCACGCTGCTGCTCTCTCATCTTTTCTGTCACACACATGCTAGATTTCCTGCTCAGACCTTCCTGTCTACTTGGCTGCTTTTAAATACAGCACTGTAACTGAGCTACAGTAAGCTACAGTATGTGTTTTGGGGTTGTTGTTTTTTTTTAAAAGAGAGTTGCCAAGCCAAATTCTTTCCTTCTGTGTCATATTGCAGATGTTGCATGAGCGTGACTTACCGAGGGCCTTCATGACGTCCTCAAAGTTGTCATTGCTCACCATCTCCCAGCGTCCATTGTAATCTGCAGGCATGTTTGACCGGTGTGCGATTGGAGGCAGGAGTTTGCCGTAACGTTTGTTTGTTAAGCAAAGAGAGAGGCAGTGCGGCGCCTGGCCCTTTATATATACTGTGTTTGTTCCCGTGTGTGTGTGAAAGTGCGTGTGTCTGCATGTGTGTGTGTGTTCATACTTATACCACTTTGTGAGGACCAACATTACCCACAAGTTTGAAGGCTTTTTTGAGGGTCAAAATGTGGTTTTAGTGTCAGGGTTACAGAACGGTTATGGTTAGGTTTAGGCTGAGGGTTGGGGTTAGGCATTCACTTTTGATGGTTAGGGTTAGGGTAAGCGGCTAGGGAAAGTATTATGTCCATTAGATGTCCCCACTAAGATATAAAAGGAAAGTATGTGTGTGCGTGTGTGTGTGTGGACCCAAAGGACAGGGTCATTGTGTGTCCTTTCAGTGAGTGTGTGTATATGTATGCAGTATAAGCTCAGGTTTGCATTTTTTTTTTTGCATTGTAAACACACTCATGTGGGTTTGTGTGTTATGTTGTGATAAAAAATCTCATATTACCTACAGCTGAGAGTGTACATGCTTCGAGGTCTGAGCACACATCGCACTGATGCACTGTAAAGAGTCTCCTGCACTTCTTCCAATCTCCATTTCCGGCTTCCGCAATTACTCATTCTAATGTGCCGGAGTGGAGATGAGCTGTAGAGGAGCTTGGAGATGTGTGCTGATTACCTTAGCAACAAGTTTGAGAGTTTTGCAGTGGAGACATTCTTCTCTCTCTCTTTTTTAACTTCAAGGGGAGAAATTCTGTTGACTCAAACAAAGATTTCTTTTTTCTTTTTTGATGAAACGCTTCTTGATAAGATAAGACACTCAGGCCTCAGTCAGCTGGAGTTACTTTATCAGCAATTGAGTGTGAGCGTGTGCTCACATTTTTACAACACAGTGTTTCTCTGTGTTAAAGTCTGAGCTGCTTAGTTCTGGTTAATGAAAAGCTTCTGGTTGGTTTATGTGCGTGGGGCTTCAGCGTTGGATCACAGTTCCTTATTTGTGTTTAATAATCCTGAAAGCTGCCATCGAATCCAATCCTCTTCCATGTCTGTTCATTGACTCAGATACCCCAGCAGAGACTGTGTCCGACACAGAATCAATATGACTCACTCTCTGGATCTCTTTCAGAAGCTGGAGCGATTTTCATAAAATATTGTGCGGTTGTGGCATGGTTTCACAACAGCAGCGGTACGACGCGTTCACGCTCACACTGAATTCATCTACGGCTCAAAGACGACGTTGTATGTGGAGGGTCAAAGGTGATGTTGGAGGAGAAGCTCTGATAAACCTCATAATTTATCAGAGCTGATAATAACCTAACCACAGCAACACTTACATTTAACACAGACAGATGATCAGATCACAATGTCCAACTGCACTCTTTTGATTCATCTCACTGCATTTCAGCCGTCTAGTGTAATCATTGACAGACTCTGCCTGCAGTCTGTTTAGTTTGTGTTTTCCTTACACTATGCATGACTCTATGCATAATACATATGCACTAGAGAATTAGTAAAACTAGTAAGACTAATTAACTGATTGCAGAAATAAACAAAATCAGAGAAGAACCCTCCTACACTGTCTCACCTACTGCTGAAATATTTACATATTTCACTAGCTGAGGCCACGTCCTCGTTTTAGGTTTGACAGCGTTTTAGTAGGTAAAGGTGAACGGCTTGGGCATGAATTGAGCTGCGGTTTGGGGAAGGCCTCGAAGGGGACTGGCGGTGGCTCCCTGGCCTGGCAGATCCCCAAAGAAGGCATCCCCTGGAAGCAGTAATAACTGTGCCTTACGAAGGTTGAAGACCGCAGCAGTAATAATTTGATTTCAATTTGACTTCTTTATACAGCGCCATATCACAGCGATGGATGCCTCGAGGCCCTACAATAATATCTAGAGGAAAACCCAACAATCATATGGCCCCCTGTGAGCAAGCGCCTTGGCAACTGTGGGAAGGAAAACTCCCTCAACAGGAAGAAACCTCCGGCAGAACCAGGCCCACGTGAGGGGCAGCCCCCCACAGCGACCGGCTGGGTGAGAGAAGGAAAGCGAGATGGGGACGAGCGGAGAGAGCGAATGCCAAGTGACATAGCCGCCCGAACGAGAGGAAATAACTAGTGGCAGGCTAGCGAAGATAAACAGCCTTTAGTAAGGTAGTTGAGGATTTCGTAGTGTGGAGTGGATGAGCTCGGACACTTAGGAAGGAATGGCGGGATAGGAGATCGAGAATATGCGAGCAACGGAATCTTGAATGAGGGGAACCCTCGATCGAGTAGCAAAGTGGCTCAACTTTGATCTGAAGCTCTGACGGCGAAGTATGCCGGATTTTAAGATTTGCGGTAATAGCTTGGCGGCTCGTAGAAGCTTGCGGGGCTTGTCTCTGAGTAGAAGATGGAGAGGGGGTGCTTGGCTGGTTAGTTACTTCGAGAAGCTTGCTGCTGCGTTAGCATAGGAGGGATAAAGGAAGAACCGGTCATCTCGGTACCCGTTTTTTTTTGTTGTTGTTTTTTTGGGTTTTTTTCCTCCACGCAGAGAAACTGGCATTTCGGTGGTAGGAAGCTTCGTGCTGTGTTTGCAAATGGGGGATGAAGGAAAACCTGGCAACCCGGTGCCAAAGCATGCTGCCTTTGTTATGGAGGGAAGGGGACCTGGCAACTCAATGCCATAATTTTAATTTTTTTTGTCTATGCTGAGAAACTGGCAACCCAATGGGTGGAGAAGCTTGCTGCTGGGTTTGCAGATGAGGCATAGAGGAAACCTGGCAACTCGGTGCCAATTTTGTTTTTTTCATGCAGGAAACTGGCAGTTCGGTGGTAGAAAAGTTTGCTACTGCTGCATTTGCAAATGATGGATAGGGGAGAACCTGGCAACCCGGTGCCGAGTTCCTTGAGCACTTAGTGAAAGGAGGGATGGAAAACATCAAACTGGCATCCCTTGGCTGGCAGAGATGAACCAACGGAGAAGCAGTGGGGCATGGAGCTAGCGACAGATTTCCAGCTTTGCATTGAATGGTGTTAGGAGGAGCTCGAGCCGAGCTTGACCCTTCTACCTGGCGCTGACGGGTGGGTGGAGCTACGAAGTACGCTGTAGCTTTTCCTGTTGGAGCTGCAATTTGGTTCTGCACGAGAGAACACTTAGAGAAGCACGTGAAACTGGGATACGGTCCAGGCTGAATCCGCAATGAAAGCACATTCTTGGAATCTTAGGGAAGCGTGGGTTCGGCGCTGAAGTCCATGGGCTTTCCGGCTAGCTCGCCCGGCCTGTGGGCGCGTTTCAGCACAACGTGAGGAGCCGTGAGTTATACTGGTGGGCGAGTCCGCTGGTTTCCGCCGGAGTGACGAGCGGCCGAAGTTGCTTCACAACTGGATTTTGCGGAGATAAGACGACTGGATGCATGTCAGGTGGCGAGAAAACTCAAAGGTTTCCCGGGACGACCATCGGCATTCAGTCTCTCGGAATCGCAGCCGTGACATTCGGTGTGTTTCTAGGATTGCCGGAGGAAAAGCAATGACTGCAGAGCTGAGTAGTTCTTCGTCTGATGCACTGACGGACGAGAGGTCGATTGTAAGCGAATGGAATGGTGAGTAAAATCATGTTACTCCTGAAGATACACTGTGTTAGGGGTGTTTGCCGAGAACGAACCTCGTTTGCACGTAAACGAGAATGAACAGCTTGTAGAACTGGGGGAACCTATATAGATGAGGACCGGAAGGAGTGTGTTGGAGGCGTGGTCCCGCTCCTGAAATTCAGATATAATCTCCAATTCATTTCTTTTTTGTGGTGCCAAAATTTATGCACCTGCCTAATTTTGTTTAAAGAATTATTGCACACTTTCTGTAAATCCAATAAACTTCATTTCACTTCTCAAATATCACTGTGTGTGTCTCCTATATGATATATTTAACCGACATTTTTTATCGTAACAACCAACGATTTATACAGGAAATCATGACGATTAACAAGGTTGCCCAAACTTTTGCATCTCACTGTATCTGTTTATGCACAGCTCTCTTAAGATACTGCCACAGTATTTCAGTTGGGTTAAAGTCTGGACTTGTACATTACAACACCTTGATTCTTTGCTTTTTCATTCTGTTGCAAATTTGCAGCTACATTGGAGATCATTGTCCTGTTGCATGAGCCAATTCAGTTTTAGCTGTCAGACAGATGGCCTCACATTTTGATTCTGGAATACTTTTGTCACAGTCTGGCAGAAGCAGACTGTGTGGCGAGAGGAGGTGGACCCAAGTGCAGACACAAACGAGTGTGGATAAAAACCTGATAACAAAAGTGAGCCGTTTAATGGCTGATAAAAAAGTGCAAATAAAAGGCAAGACAAACTGTTGCAAAACTAAACATAACCTAAACTGGGATAACTAAAAAAAACAACAACATGAAACCCAGACATAAACATGAACAGACCTGGACATGAAACTTGAAACATGGCATGGAAAACAGACGACCTGACAACTACTCAATGACACACACTTCCAAAATAAAACAGGAAACAACACAGACCCGACAACATGAACTTGACTACATAAGACATGCAGACATGTGCTTAAGACACAAGGGGAATCTAAAATACAAAGAACTACAATGGCAACCTAGGCATAATAGAAATGAACTAATAGAACCTAATAAACCTAAACATGAACCATAAACAACAATATAAGTATAACTCAAAACGCTGGGTTAAGAGACCCAGGATCATGACAAAACCAGAGTAATTGAAGTAGTATTTTTCTTTTAACTGAAACTATTCTTACTTAAAATATTTTTCCCTTAAGGATGCCGTTTGACAACCTCCCCAGTATCCTTAAAGCCGTGCTTTAATGACCATTAGAATAGATTTCACTAACTCTTACTAACTTCTGATGTGCACCCGGTTATTTTGTTTTGGAAGCAGGCCTGAAATATGACAGAAATCCCGCAGTTCAGAAAAGAGAAACTAGGCATCCAAGCAGAAAAGAATTAATGTAATGCCGTCCGCCCCTAGGAATTTACACCTTTCACTCTGGGATAACCAATTACAGAAACAATTACAGTCATTACTACTGAAGTTATTACAGCAACCGAAACATGTTTCTTCATATTTATTTACATTTAGGGCATGCCAGGCTCTTGTGTTCAGCTGCTGTGTGTGGTTAAGTATAAACACAGACATCATGCATGACTTATTGCTTTGCTGAGTTTTTCCATTTGGACAAATGGGCCCTGCCTGAAAGGGACCCCGGGGATCTCTCACCTCATGCTCACCACTTTCAGTAACCCTGGAAATAAGAGCTTTGCATTTTCACACTTTGCAGGCACTCATCATGAAATCCCTCCGACCTCACACTTAACCTTTCACCACTCACTTAAACTGATCATTTCAGCTTCTACCCTCACCTTCCCCTCAGGCCTCCACAAGCATCCAATATTTTAGCAATCTATATGTTTAAGACACTGGCCCTTTCTATTAAGTAATGTTGCTATAGCACCAGGCCCGAGTGAAGACGACCCCCTGATGATGTCAGGGTCGCAAGGTGGTTTCCGTGCATTTACACGCATGTCTCACCTCACAGTGAGGGTTAAAATGCGGCCTTGACCCTGCTGACAAAGCGCTTCTGTGTGGTCGGAGCGGGTCACAGGTTCAGCTCGGAGCTGCGAAAGGTTGGACATGAATGACGTCAGTTTACAAATTTTCACTGGAGCATACACGCACTGGTAACTCCTCTGTCATCATTAAATTCTGTTTTCAACATCGATTTTAGCTTGTAAGAGTTTTTTGCTGTTTATTGATTTAAAAACTAAATATTAAGTTCGCCTCGTTTTCTGTTTTTTAATTCAAAGTCCATCTGTTCTCACTCGAAGCTCGTTAGTGCATCCCGTTATGGAATCAGACTAGCTGGAGAACATTCTTCCTGTGTGTCCTCACACATGAGTCTTCTGTGATTTATGTACGTGACAGGTGCTCAACAAATATACACACACTCAGGACGAGCTGTAGCCGTTATTCCCATAAAGCCAAAGTCATAGTCATAAACCTTTGCTCCCCTTTCATTTGGCCAGCAATTTTTGTGGATGCCAGAATAAACGAGTTCTACATTTCTGTCATCGAATATGCCTATTCTCATAACACCAAAGAGAGTTACTTTTCCTATGCAATCATTTCAGTTCATGTTTTGGGAATTAAAAGTCTGGCCAACATCCACAGCACCACAGAGAATTCAGTTGAACTGCACCCCATTGACCACATTGTGTTTGCCTAGTTTTTTTAAATTGATATACCGATAAAGTTAAGAAATCTTTCTCATTATGATGCTTGACTCCAGTCTTGCTACCTCACAAAACTTCATGTTTCTCTTGCGTGTACACACATGTGTATAAAAGCATACGTATGCAAACTGTGGCGCAGCTGGCGCAATCTTCCTGGGCTGTCCTTGATTGAGGCCTCCTCTCATTGGTACCATTGGGCAACCACCTGCGGTTAGCAAAATGCAGCAGCATGGAAGCACTTAACCAGGCTGAAGGATGGCCCTCACCCTGACCACCGCATGTACTTATGAAACACAACCATATGTAAGACTGGCAGGGTGATGACTTTTCTTTTGATATTCAGTATGAGGGCAGTAGGCATGACTAATAACATGGTGTTTATAGTGTGTAGTATATAATTATATAATAAGCATGACTCTGCTCACTTAACCTGGTTCTTGAACTTAATCTTCCAATTTATTAGCTGTCTTTAGACTGAGCTCACAACTGTAAAAGCAAACCACAGGATTCCACATGGAGCACAGGTTGTCTCTTTTTACTGCCTTAAGGACAAGAACACACCATTCAGCTTCTTCCAAAGTCATTTTATCTTCTTAAATCTCAAACTTTGGCACACAGGCATCCATCCAAATCCTTGATGATAAGTGAAACAGAAGCTGAACTTTCTCTTGGTTGGATTCCAGTTGCCCTTAAATGCAGAAATATGAAACTAATTCCCATCTGTGTCTGTTAAAGTCAGTTAGTGGTCTTGACCCACACACAGGGTATAGACAAACTTACATAAAAAGTGTGCTTCACTATGTGTAGTGTATACAAATTGGATGAATTTGTACTCATTATACGTGTACATTGTGACATTGTAAAAAGAAAACGTGTTTTTAATTTTATTTTTGGTTTTGTTTTATTTTGATCTTATACCTTGGTGTGAGGGACCAAGCAGCAAAGGCATAGAGGACACAGGAAAAAATGTCTTCAAAATGTTTTTTTTTTAACCCCAAAAAGTTCAAAAAGGCAAAGTTCAAAATATAATTAGCGGGCCCATAAAAGAGGTCAACTAAATATAACTCTATGCAAAAAGAAACTTCCAGAAACTTAACCAAACAAAGTAGACACAACTTAACTCACAAACTGACCTAAATACAAAGACACAGGAGGGTAACCTTTATAGTAGTTTGGCCAAACCTTTTACATACAATAGGAGAACCAAAACAAACACCAAAACTAACTAAGTACAAAATAACATAACTAAACCTTAAACACCCGTGTTTCTGACAAACACTTTTGTGCTGAGCAGGCATTGTGTTTTCAAAGTCCTCAGCCCTTGACCACACCTTTTGCCCAGACAGGAGACAGCCAAGAGAAACTCAAAAACGTGTTTAGAAAAACCACACAATGCTATCATGTGTGCCCTTCATAATATCACTATTAGGTTTGAATAAAGACATTAATGAATTATATTACTAAAATAACTGCAAACCATAATAATGAAGTGAATAAATGGACTGATTTTACCATGTGTGGCTGATGCCATCACACTTGGATGGCTACAACCTTACAGGAGCCATATGCAGATGTTTTTAGTGTGAATACATTTCTAACAGTAAATGTCCACCTGAGTGAGTGTTATGGCTTATAAAGTTCTTAAACAGACCGAAACCCAGGAAACAACACAGTGTGCAATGAGCAATTTTAATGAAAGCAACTGTGAAACAAAAATTTGCTGCAGGAAAGTTGTGATATTCCAACAAAAGTAGATAGGTAGTAGGCGAGAGACGATTAAAAACATGGGGAAAAATGCAAAGAGAGGAAGTACAAATACCAAAAAGGAAACAAATAATCAAAAATAAAATTCTTAACAAAACCTAGCATGACATTGAAGCTGGTATATATTTTTTTAGATATATCATACAGTATCTTTGAGAACCCTCCATCATCCATACCCTAAATCCTTCACATATGTGCATAAAAACATATCTTTATCTTTAAACCTAAACTCACATATTTTGGAAGGGGAAAGGAAGTTCTTCAATAACATTCATGCCTGTTTTGCCGGGATGTCAAGCTCACTTTATGTCATGGACATGCAGTCCCCTTTGAAGTGGGCCAGACAAGTGAAACTCCCCATTCTGTCACTGTAAAGATGTTTAACTGCACATTTAACCCCATTTAATATATATATATAAAAAAGTGCAGTTTTCAACAGTTTTTTATAAAGAAAAATCTACCTTTAAAGAAATGCTGATATGCTGCTGTAATAAATGACAGAAATCTGTCAGCATGAATAAATAAATGTGTAAAATTACAGAAAAATTATACTAGTAATTACAATTACAGGACAGTAATTCACATTAATGAATAAACATTTATTAATAAAAAAAAACTGTTTTTTTCTCTCTCTCTTCAAATTAATTAAAAAAAATAGAAATTTACACCAGATAGTGGCAAAACAGGATTACTTTGGTGTAGTATGACTGGCAATGGGGGAGGTCTTCATCAGAAGGCAAACCTATGAATGCCATGAAAGTTAAAAGTCAGAAATCGATTCCCTCCGTCACGTTTTCCAGAGCTGTCTAGTAGACTGGACTGCCGTCTTTGCCATGATGAGTCTGGCAGCTGTATTCTGCATATAAGTTACACAAACAACAGGTAAAAAGCTAAGCTGTCATCAGGGCATTAATAATGCTGAAACATTAGTTCAGTTATATCTCCAACACTGGTCTGGCTACAAATGATGATGGTTTACACAGCATGATGTAAAGTCAGTTATATATTTGATATTCAATACACTTTTCGAGGAGTCTCTGTGTAACTGTTACCTGCATATTTATCTTATTTAGTGACACGAGCGTTCGTGAAGCATGACCATAGTTTACACCTCCCAACTGGACCATACAGTAAGATGATTTTCAACTTGGATTCCAAGCCGACCCTCGCTGTTTTCTTTGATGTGAACACAAAAATGCAGGTTCGCTCTCGTGTTGCACTATGATATAAAGCAGGAAGGAAAAATACTCCCATATTCGCCGTCAGACTGTACAGTCTATTACTCTCACGAGTGTCTTTAAGCTCGCTGACTTGAGCATCTCTTCTCCACATTGCTTCGTTCTTCTTTGATAACCTCGTGGTTTTTTTAGATTTCCGTCTCCAAGGACCTCCTCGGATAATTTTTACAGCCAGGCCAGATTGCCGTGAAAGCTTTTCTTCTACTCCTGATTTGAAACAAGGAATAAATAAAGAGCAGATTTTTATGACTAAGTTTTGGATGTCAACAAAGAAACAGCCGACTATGTCATGAGATTTTTTTTTTTCTGTTTTCAATGAAACACTGCACCATCTCAGATTTTATCGTGGTGGTGAGGATACTATATGGCTATAATGTATGTTTTGAAGGGAGAATATTGTGGGTTTCATAGAATCTTTTATTCATATGTTTAAATCATTTTAGATCTATTGCTTTCTCTTGGATTTGGATTGCTGAAGAAGGCATGACAGGAAAAGCCAGCAGGAGATGACCGGGGCATGTGAGAGGCTGCCATCAGTTTGAAGGGACCAGCAGGCCTGTGTTTTTGCTGCAACCTTTTGGTTACAGGGCAAATGCTTCATCTTTAAAGACTTTATGCGGAAACCGCAGAATAACTGCTCATGGAACAGAAATGCTGATTCAAAAAACAAAAATTAAAGAAGCAATATCAGAGCTCCTCAGTACCAAAGCCAAACTCCGGATTGCTAACAGTTCTCATCTCTGGTTATTATCATTGTGTTAATCTAATGCTGTGCATATATGTGTATGTGTGTGTACTGCATTCCAACCACTACTACAAGATGTGTTAAAATACTGTCGCCCTGTAAAAGCTCAAGATGATGGCTTCGTATAACATCAGACTAGACTGACAGGGCGCCCTTTGCCATTCTATCATTGGCTGAAAGGAAATTCTTCACCTATCTTGAAAGCTCATTTAATGTCACCTGTCAGAAAAAAAAAGAGTTACCTTGTTTCTGTTAATTAGGCCTTTCTGTGGGATGGAAAACAGGCAGACTAAATGGCTTTACATAAAGAAAGAGACAAGTTGTGAGCAGGATAATGGGCAAATAAGAAAGCACTGTTTTGGCTCACCATGATATGCTGTAAAGTGAGGAGGACAGACAGTCATCAATGAACACAAATCACCAGAACAGCTTATATGCTCTTACAAACCCAATTTGTGTAAAATGTAAATAAAAACAGAATGCAATGATTTTTAATATCATATTTTATTCACAGTAGAAGATACACATAATATCAAATATTTGAACTGATGAAATATGTTTTATGTTTTAAGAAACATATTAGCTGTTTATAAAAATTTAATGGCAACAACATATTAAAAAAGTTGGTATTGGTACATCAAAAGGCTGGAAAAGTAAGTGTCACTAAAGAGACAAAACTGAGTGAACAATTTGCAACTAATGACATTGTTGGCAACAGGTTAGTAACATGAGTGAGTATAAAAAGAGCATCTTACAGAGGGAAAGTGAAAAAATGACATCTACATATTCCAGAATAATCTGGAATGTAAAATTGTGAATATATCATTATCTACAGTACATACAATAGCACGATTGCGAGAATTTGAAGATATCTCTGTGCACAGACGACAAGGCTGAAAATTAATATTCGATGTCCATGATCTTTGGGACCTCGGGAGGCATTGCATTAAAAACAGGAATGCAGGGGCTCAGAAACACTTCCAGAAATCATTGTCTGTGAACATAGTTCACTGCGCCATCCACATATGCAGATTAAAGCTCTATCATACAAAGAAGAAGCCATACGTGAACAAGATCTAGAAATGTTTCTTCTTCTCTGGGCCAAAGCTCATTTAATATGGCCTGAGCCAAAGTGGAAAACCTTCTGTGGTCAGAAGAATCAAACATGAAAGTATGAAAAATCTAGACACTGTATCGAAAGAGGAGATGGACCACCCAGCTGGTTATCAGTGCTCAGTTCAATCAGTCTTAATCACTGATGGTATGAGAGAACATTAGTGCCTATGGAATTGGCAGCTTGCACATCTGGAAAGGTATATACACGAAGACACTAAACCACATACTGCATCTATTACAGCAGGAAATGGCATGGCTTCATAGTAGAAGAGCCTGGGTGCTGAACTGGCGTGCCTGAAGTCCTGACCTTACACCAACTGAAAACATGTAAAACATCATGAAACAAAAAATATGAGAAAGCAGACAGAGAACTGTTGAGCAGCTAGAATCGCATATCAAACAAGCATGTGACAACATTCCTCTCTCTAAAGACCAGCGACTGGACTCCTCGGTTCCCAGATGTTTCTACAAACATCTATAAACTGTTGCTACAAACACACAGTGGTACACATGTCCCTGTCCCACCTTTTGTTTTTGGGATGTGTTGCTGCTATCAAATTCAAAATGAGCTCATAGTTTTCCTAGAATGGTACGCTTTCTCAATTCAAACATCTGATGTGTGTTCTGTCTTTGATTGCGAATAAAATACAGGTTTATGAGGTTTGTGTATCACCGAATCCTGTTTTTCTTTACATTTTAAAACAGCACACCAGCTTTTTCCAAATTGGGGTTGCACTTCAGAAGAAGTGAATCAGATCTGCTTAAATTAAAACCACAACACATTAGCTGAACATTAGCTTTGAATGAGAAAGATTGGGGTTAAGTATTTAGCAGTACATTCATCCAGCTGTGCTCAGACTGAGAAGCCAGCGATGAACTCTCACTGCAGTACATACACACAAATTCACTGGTATGTGCGAATTTGTACTACAAAGCAAGTTCAACATACCAGTGATATTTTTCAGTTATGTGGCTTTGCTAAGCCTAATATCAGCATCAACCCTAATCAGTCACACAAACATGGTTATGAACTCCATAAGTCAGCGCAGGTTTTGTGAATCGGTCTGAGCGTGATAACATGAAAGGGACAGGGTGGCACCAGAGGACCAAACATGGACAAGTTTAGCGTCACATACGATATTTCTCAAAAGAGAGCATCTATGAAAGAAATATGAGGAATCTGAAAATATATGAGGGGCTGAAAGCAATACAGCTGCTGGGGCCAAAGCTAAGAAGAAAAGTTGGCAAAAGAAATGTTAAATGTGTAAGTTAATGGGCTTATCGATCAATAACTCATGAAAGTAGATCTGAATTACAAACATGTATTTACATTACCTTAATTCTTGGATTACATGTACCATTATCCTATGGTGTGTAAGACCAAATCCAGTGCAAACGAAGCACAAAAAAGAAAAATATGTTAACCAGCAAGCAGGCTTGCCTTCAAACATGCATCAGGTCAGTAAGACATTGGAGCTTTACTGCTGCTAGTAAAATGCTGATAGAATGATGAGATGTCTTTGCCAGCGGGGGTGGGTGGGGTGGGGGAAGAAAGGAAGAAAGCTCACATCACTGAGAATCTT
>VOQK01040669.1:15150-27689 GCA_015052645.1 Benitochromis conjunctus
TGAGGGGTTTTTTTGGCGGGGGGGGGTGGGGGGGGTGGGGGAAGAAAGGAAGAAAGCTCACATCACTGAGAATCTTTATCTCACTGATACTCATCACGGGAAAGCTAGACTTTCTCCAAAAACTAGAGACTCCCTCATGATACACCTATACAGAGCGGCACTGAGTTCCACATGTGGATCATGAGAGAGTTTCATGAGCTTCTAGGCAAGAGGACACTATTTTCCAGATAACTGGTTGATCTATAAGCTATGCTTTTACACAGGCTAATAACTAATGTTAAAACTCGACCTATCCCAGAGCAGGTTAGGACTGTAGCACAAATTACAACATCGATATATTCCACTAAGAAGTGAGCCTTCGTAACGCTGAAACCTTAGCCCATATCTCACAGTACAGGCCACTAGTATGATGTGGCTTGGGTAAAAAGTGCTTTTGCTGTCAGTTGTTTTCATTTAAATTCTCTAGGAGAGAGACCAAAACAGAGTTAAGATGACAATCAATATTGGACTCAAGCTCATCAAGTGCACGCAAAAATTAATTTCCTCCATCAGTATGGAGGGCAGCACTGTACTGCAAACAAACGCTACAATGCCTTCTTTAAAAAGTGTTTTATCTGACCAAATCGAAACGCAAACACCCTTTTAGGGTTCCAGAAATGTTTCAATTTTTTTTTTGTTATTGTTTCACAACCACATATTTTATATTTTTCCTGATGTTTCCCATGTCTGTACTTCATCTTTCTGGATGATGCTGTTGACCTTTTGGTATAATTAGAAATATCATTTTTAAGAAGAGCTTAAAAATGACTTTTTCCTGCTCAGTGTCAGTATGTAAATGTCTCACTCAGTTCATGGATCTGCTGGACAATGACCATAAAGGTCATTCAGGGCTGCAGTGTACCAGTACCTCTCAACCACTAGGGGACTCTGTGCATTTGTAAATGTAGTCATTAGGATCCATGAAAGCAGAGATTAATCCTTCTGTGTGGTTTAATACTAAGATTCCATACAGCTATGTTTATATATTCATATTCTGTCATGTATCACAGTGGAATTAATTCAGTCAGTCTTCACAGCTTAACCTTTGGATAAAATAGCATGTCGCAGATAAAGTGGATAATGGAGATATTGTCTGAGCAAAGCATTAGAACAGGCCAATAAAGTTGCTGGTTTAATTAGGATCAGAGCTGCTTTCACTGGTTCAGAAAGGCACCAGACACCCATTCCAGACTGAGAGTAGCTAGATGGGGGAATGTGGTTGAAAAAAGGTCAAATTAATCTCAGGTCTCATGGCCATAGGCTGAAGAGAATGGTGTGAAGCAGAGATAATGAGAATGGTGAGGATGCATAAAGGAGAGATGATTACAGAGTGGGAAAACGTGAGAACGTGCAAGTCTGAACAGAAGCTCAGTTGGTCAAACTGAGCGATGTTAAAAGAGGACATGTGTCCATATAGCTGCGCAGGCCAAATGAACCCATGAGACTGTATTTATACTGTAACACTAGATTTACAATCTCAGATGGCGATCACTCAATTCTTTAAACTACTCCACCCTCTGGCATATCCTGATGATTGCCATATAACTCATGATGTACAGTAAATGTCAGCAGGGATTCCCAAACACTACACAGTGTCTGATTGCCATAAATTATGTAGTTATATGGCTGTTTTTATGTCATCATAAGAGTAAAATAAACATATACACACACTGCCCACTGTGGCCACGATGGCACTTAACAGCGCACATTCCTCCTCGCTCAAGTGTGTGTAGTTCATGTGCAATAATACACTGCAGTCTAAACATGCATGTTGTTTAACCAAGATTTTCTCTACCCTCCTTTTTCTTTCATCAACACAATTGCATTAAATGTGTGGTTAAACTGTTGTGTTTGTTTACTGTCATTGTTCGTGCCGATGCGAGTGACACAAAAGACACTTTGAAATCCGATTTGAGAGGCCATAGTGTTTGGCTACAGTTGTACAATAGCACAGACTGTGGACAAAATTGGTTTCTGTGATCCAAAAGTATTAGAAACCCCAAAGGAGAAGCATCCAGACCACAGACAATTTAGAGTTGCATAAAGTACGGCCGTTCTGAAAAGCGAAGTCACTGCTAAAATGCTTTCACCTGCTTTTGGTCTGATGACCAGCAGGGGGCGTCTCCTCTGGTTTCAAAATGAAATCGCAAAGAAAAGAAGCCAATAAGAAAATGACCCAATCACTCTTGTGATTTATTACATCAATAAACACTTTCCCAGTCAGCTTAAAGTCTCAGGCATTCTTTACCGGTCTTATTTTCAGGGCACAGTCGCTATTTTGTGAAATATGGTCTCATTTAGAGCAAAATAAATGAAAAAGCTAGAAAATTGCTACTGTGTGAGTTTGTAGTGTTCACAGTTTCCTACTCCTCATTTCCAGTTTAGAAAAACTAAGATGGTGACAGTCAAATCATTTCTCCCATGGTTTCAAAGCAGAAACAGACAAACCAGTGGGTTACATCATGGTGACGACATATCTGAGGGTTAAGGTCAGTGAAAACTTCAAATATTTAAAGGCATTTTGGATCCTTTCATCTAGAATTTCTGAAGGCAATCTGCATATGATGTGAATACACAAAAAACTGTCTGTCTTTAGCCATAGAGAGTCTATGCAGTGCTTTGAAAATCATTAACATGCTAATGTGTTCATAGCAACAATGTGGACGTGCTGATATTGCGTAGGTAGTCTATGATATTTTCTGTTTCCTATGTTTTGCGTGTTAGTTTAGCCTGTTAGCATGCTTATGTTATAGTACCACACAAAAATGCATCATTATGCGTCTGCACTGTTTGGTCACAATCCAAGTTTGTGGCAAAGGGAAACTTGCCCGAGGATCTTGCTGTACTTCCTTCAGACAGGGACATGACTGTGTGTCCTAAATGAGTACATCAAAAAGTTACCATGACATATAAACAAATGTCAATGAAATTTAGTTTGTGGCACACATGAAAAAAATCCCTGGATTTTATCCAGTGATTGTAAAAACTATCACAGACATTTCAGTCACAGGACATGAACAATCTGAACAATGTTGCCTTCCCTGCAAAAAGTGGTACCAAATGTACTGTTGGATTTGTTGTTACACATTTAGTATCTGTTGTTTTTGCCACACAGTTCATCCACACTCACTAGCACTCAATACCATAAATGCCACAAATATCCGGAAACAAGTTGAACTGGTACAAAAACACAAAAGTGTCTTTGTTGTAGATTTAAGAAGATTTATGTAGCTTACTTTGGCCCTGACAGGAGTCAGTGTGGGTATGCCTGTGTGAACTCTGCAAATCTGACTTGCTTGTTCCAGTAGGCCTCTGCTGTGCCTGAACAAGTTTACACCTCACTGAAACCTGCGTCACCTGATTATGTGAGCTACATGTGAATGTATGTTAAAAGGTATCTGTTTGTTTTTATACCATTGTAGCCACTCTTAACAAAGTGCAGCAAGCCAATCGGGCATGCACTGCACTGCATACTAAGTGCAGTTTGTTTTTAATATGTGCAAACCCATAAAAATGGCCTTTTCTTTACTGACGCAAGCCGCTGTATATTTCGTCAGTGCTCACTCAGCTGAGACAAAGTTCGGATCAGTGGGTGCCAAAATGATGGCTGTATGTTGAAGTGTGGCTTTGAAAAAACAAAGATGGTGTTTGTTTGAAGTCTTTCAGATGGTTTGGTTGCACTGAATCACCAACAACCTTACAATAAGGTGAAATCAGATGGAAGAAAACATGTTGCAAAGAGAGGACAAGAAATTATTTCGGGTGAAAAGCAAGGTCAGTGATCTCTTCTGCAATTCAAGGCTGCACACAAACACACACAAATTGCTTCTCTATATGTAGTTAAGGAAGTTTTCCATTAATTCTTTATAGATAATTTTTAACCAGCTTCAATGACAAATGTAAAATGTCAGCAAGTTACCTTCAGCTTAATAGTTTCTCCTTGGTATGTGTGTGTGTGTGTGTGTGCGTGTGTGTGTGTGTGTGTGTGTGTGTGTGTGTGTGTGTGTGTGCGTGTGCGTGTGCGTGTGCGTGTGTGTGATTAGCAGTTACTGCAGCAACAGGGGCATTCAGTCACAAACCTTTATGAGGTCAGCGTAACAGGCGTAACTGCATCATGGAAGTGCTGGATTGCTCTATTTTAGCTTTTCTACCATCTGTTCATCTAGTCGGGATTCAACTACACATCTAGAATGCTACTTTTGTAACAATCAGGTGCAGGAAAAAAAAAAATTCAAAGGTGAAACTATTTAAGGTCATGGGGAGCTTAGAGAGAATATGGTGGATTGTAGTCGAGTGCACCTGCAGGCTCCTTGGCATTTCTACATCCACAGGTAAGACATAAATATGAAAATAAGCGGAGATTTCATTTAGAGTCATGTGTGTCTCTTCTCATTTTAGTATGAGCCAGATTCTTTGGGTGCACCTATAGATGCACAAAAGAGTCCAGATCTTTCCAAAAATCTTAAAACGTCTCCTTGTGGGAAGAGGCACCCAGCATATCTTTAAAAACAATGTTAAAAGGTCAGACTGTGATATAGTCTTGATCTCCAAGAGCACTAAACCCTCTCTTGGCTGATATATAGAGCATATACTTGATTTCCGTTATTGTCCCTCCTTTTCTGTTTTCCTCAGGCACACAGGGACAGATTGTACAAAGCTCTCTTTGCCTCAGTAAATCATCACAAAAGCTGTCTGCTTGTTGCTTCCTTCAAAAAAATATGGGACCCCCCTACACTTAAATTCGAACATCTGCAGACACTGAACATTTTCTGAGAAGCATGTGCGGCGCATGACACGAGCAGTCTCTGTGTTCAGCTGGGTTATTGGGATTATGTGATCACAAGCTGTTATGCATTCGCGCCTACATGAGCTTTCTGTGCATTATTTTAATGTGTGTGTGTGTGTGTGTGGGGGGGGGGGTCTATTTTTGGTAAATGTCTATGCGTGTGTGCCTCTGGCTGGCAGTCTGCTGTGAGTTCACATGTCTGGGTTGGCCTGTTGGTGTCTGTGTGTGTTCCATATGTTCACAGTACATGCAGGGAGCAGCTCTGTTAATATCCAGCTGCTCTATATGCAGCTTTAAATCCTTGCATATTCTCCAAACTACTAGAAACCATTTAGCCACATTCTCAGAGTTTCCCTCTGCTGCAGATTGTATCACTGAATCTCTGGATTTCTGGTAAGCAGGCCAGAGAAAGTGCTTCCATGTGTTTGGCAGCAATCACCATTTAACCAGGCTTATCTCACAAGAGAATGACTGGTTAATAAAATGCACTCTTGTTTAAAGTTTTTAAAACGTTGCTGTCATGTCATTGCTTATCTTGTGTCGCATCAGCACAGTAGTGTCCTTTCATGTGGCATGAAAGGTATTTTATTGTTGTCAGCACACAGCTTGGAAGAACTTCCTGTTAAAGGAACACTGAATGGTGCTGGTAGGTGGATTGTGTTACATCTGGACAGAGCCAAGCCAGCTGTTTACCCACGCTTCCAGCATTTTTGCTAAACTAACCAACTGCTGGCATTAGTTTGACATTTACCATATAGAAGTGCAGTTAAGTCACAGTAAGCATTAACTGCTGAAGAGATTTACTATCTTGATGCTAAAGCACAGATCTCGTGGATCTCATTGATGCCGTTTTGTGGCAAAAGCTGCGTGAGTGTCCGATATGTCCACTCAAGTAAAATTACCTACTGACATTGGTATGGCAATTGCAAGCACGAGTAAGTTATTACCAAAGTTTCATGACCATGACAGGAACAATTGCAATAATTGCTCAAATTAAGCATCTTTAAATATCTTTTAATGTAAATCACTAGGTCAGTACCACCATTCCTGTGCTATGTAAACTGTGACTTTAAGTTGCATCCCTTCTGCTACAGACAGTTGTGACACTTTTCTTGAGAAAAAATTTCGTCAGCATTTAAAATAGTCATTCACAAGCATTACTGTGGCTGAAAGAACACTATAAAGACAGCTTTGAAAGCAAAATATTAAAGACATAGTAAACAATAAATCCAAAGACTCCTGAAAACTCCACACAAGAATGTTTAATCCCAGTGAAAATACTGAGAGTATTTACAGGAGTTTGAGAGATTACCTTCGACTGCATTCCAGCATCCAGCACAGGAAAATTCATGAACTTACTCTGACATCTGGTGGACAGAATCTGTTCACCAATAAATCCATGAATTAAGCTGAATTATTGTCCCCTCTCGTTTTCAGTGTTGTGTGCTGTGGGAGTGGAAACACTACATCAGGGAGAATTCAACAGCCTTGGCATCTATCTAATGTAAGCGCTTACTTTTTGAGTCTACTTCTTGACTTACTGATGGGATTTACAAGCACTCCTGACTCTGCTGGCATTCTTGAGTTACAAATATACAGCCTGGTTTTGAAAGCTGGCAAAGATAAAGACCCAAGGGCTTAAAGAAGACGGCTTAGAAAAATACTGCACATTCTTTTATAGTCTCTGATAAATAAACACACTTGAGAGGAGCTGTTGGGAAGGAGTCAGAAAGTTGAAGCAGGGTGCAGAGGGCAGAACAGAGGCCATCTTCTGATTCTTATTATTTTCTCTGTAGTACAGAGGCAAATTCCCACAGAGACACCGGAAAACATTTCTCTCCAAGGACACTAGAAACGAATGACTGTTTATTCTCTCACTTCACATAACGTTAGTGCACATGGATGCTGTACTCACACACAGCAACACACGATGCACCAGTTACACTTAAAAGAGGTTAGTGTGTAATATTGGTTAGTCTGGGGGCATTTTTCTCTATTGCTGGATTAGATCATTATAAACTAAACACAAGAAAATGTTTCTTTACCGTATGAAGGGTGATATCCTGAGCACTTGCAGCTGCATTTTTGCTTACCTTTATCAATCTCCAAGCTGACTTTGATATTTTTAATTTAGCGTAGAAATTACAGTATGAGTATATCATCATTGTCCAATTTCTACCCCCAGAGTTTCATCTATTGGTATCATGATTCTTGAACTAGCCTATTTCCTGGATTCTCTCCTGTCCATGTGTCTTCCGTGAGTACACAACCCTCATGGCTACTGTATCAAAGATAATTCACAATTCTTTGAGGTTTTTAAACTTTGAACTTAAACAGATTTCATTAGTCTGTTACACACCAAAAGAACTGTAATGATGTAAAGTAATCCTGACTTTTTTCTCGCCTTCTTGCTTGATACCTCTACAGCTGCCCTCCAGACTGGAAGTTGTTTGTACTGTGGGAAAAGATGGCTCGCATTGGAGGCTTTCATAAGTTCCTATACTACTCCATCATGTCAGTGGTCTGCTTCCTGCACCCTGTGCTGGTGTGGCATGCAATCATCCCAGGTAAAACAACACCAGCATGTTCAATACTTCATATTACGTACTGTTTCCTGTTCTTGTGGCATTTCAGCAGCAGATGCTCCTATGATGGAAAAGCATAAAAAGCATAGATGTAGAGTAGAAAATTAATGGTGATATTATTATTCTAACTGCAGGAACAATGCTTCTGGTGACAGCCTTTTTCAACTTCATACTGAGCAAGAAAACAAAGACCAAACCCTCCAAAAGCCCACAGGAGAGCTTCAGCAACCAAGGCCCAACTGCTGTCTGTGTGACAGAAAGCACAGACTCAGAAAGCACCTTCTCATCCTTCCATATGGTGACAGGCAGGAGAGGACAGGGGCTGGCACTGACAAGCAGAGACAACTGCCTCAGCACGGCCGAGAGAGGAGACAGCATCCGGGCTATGCTGGAGCTGGAGCAGACAACAGCACCTAAAGACACAGATGGGGAGAGGAGGAGGAGGTGGAAAGAGAAGAGACTAATATGCTTTAGAAGTGGGGAGGAGCCTGTGGCGAGGGAGATGGAAGAGATGGATGGGTACTGTGAGCCAGACACCACCTCAGACACTGCACCTATGATTACTGACTGAATGTCACTGTGCTTACTGATAACACACAATGAAAATGACGTATAAAGAATAAGGCATTCATGCATACTCGGTACAACCAGTCGGTGTTGCACCAACTTTTTGTAGAAAGCACCAATGTCTTTCACAATAAGGTTTATTTTATGTGATTAAACTATAAAAATTGTGATTTTTATGAATTATTTTACTGATTTGTATATTTTTGACATCTTGTACAAAATTAAAAGTTTGAGTTTCAAATGCATGCATTCAAATAAATGAAACCATTTGTACCAACATGTGCACGTGGGTGGATTAAAGCCTGTTTTTTTTTTTTTTTGGGGGGGGTGGTGTCAAAGCCAGCACTGAGTGAAGAGCAGACATTAATGCCCAGCAATCCCATCCAGTTACTGCCACATACATTATTCATAAGGTCATAAATTAGATCAACTGTTTCAGTCATTCAGAGAAAACATGTGCAAATGTGACTGAGAGTATAGCAGGCAGTCGAGCTTGTGCAGGTGCATGCGTCGGCCCTCATTGTGTGTTTGTCATGTGCGAGCGGTGACCATGGAGACAGAGCTCTGGGAGGAGTGCTCATGTTAATATGGTGATGAAAGAAACATCAGATCGTTCACCGAAAGCCCGACTACAGGCTTCACCAAAAACACGTCTAGCCAAACAGTAAATTATTTATCAATAAAGGGTCATACGCCGAACACTAATGATGCTAAGAGTGAATCAGACTTATTTTTAGTATAATTATGACACAAAAGTGAATAGGAAAAGCCTGTATTGATGTTTCTATTGTTTTCCTTTTTATTTTATCGAGATACAAAGGATGTGAGACTCTACATGGACATTCCTCTTTTGTTCAGGTCATAAATCAATATTGTCTTGTTCTGTGAAAACACACACACACTCCGCACACACAGGCTATTCCTCAGTCTTTTGTTCATTGAACAATAAATATATAACTGTATGTAGCCCTTAGAGGAAACCTCTCTGTGGCATCACAGCTAAGGAGAGAATCAATAAAAGCAGAGAGCCCTATTCATCAGAAGGCACCTCAGCGAGAACTGGGGCCAGATAGCATGAACAACCTGAAGGTTAAACAACAGGGTTATTCCACATATTTCTCACAAAGTTACACAACCAGCATGGTATCACCTGGTGTCATAAATAGCTTCGATATGTTTTTATGTCATGACATGTGTATCCTCTCCAGAGGGACAAGACCTTCTCCCGTGTTGTGGAAAGAACAGAGAGTCTTTGTCCAGATTTTGCTGAGGCTGCTCACTGGCCCATAACCTGAGCTTTATTGTTATCTTCACAATGATCTTTGTTCAATTAGCAGCTGACTGACTTATAAACACACGGGAAGCAAAGAATGGCACTATTTCTCGCTCTTTTCTATAAGCGGTCTGGCAGCTTTGTCATGTCTATATCCGTCAGAATGAGGGAAGTCGTTCAGCTGCTGGAACAACATACTTCCTCTGTGCATGCTAAATCATAAATCCTATTCAGACACACAGAGAGAGGCACTTCCTACAGTTTGTGTTTCCACCCTGCAATAGTTTCCTAGATGGCAGATCCAGGCTCAAAAACAGGATGGGTGAAAAAAATCTTAAGAGGTCACAGGAACTTCTTCCCCTAGCTGGAAAAATACAGCAGAGTGGGTCGTTGTTAGTGGTGATGGTAAACTAATTTGATTTTTCCTGTTAGTAAATATGTAACAGCAGAGAAAACAAATATCCAGAAACAAGAATACACTAAGAATACATTATTTATCATTTGAGTGTCAATTGTGTTCAACAGTTCACTAGAAACCAAAATATGCTGCATACATAACATGTATTTTTTGTACAAAATCTCACTTAATCCATATAACTTTCAATCAAAGCTCTAAATTAAACCTTTATCGTCTTAGAGCTGAGTCTTAACACCCTTAGTGTGGGGAAGACCACAATTTAAAACACTTTTCTGGCTGATAGGATTAAAGCAAAGCCCCAGAGGCACCTTGATCGAGAAGGGAGAGGTATGCAGCCCTGACTCATCCCGCCTATGCTCGAGTGTGATTGGCTGCGGTGTATCAACGCGGGCTGCTATTGGATATTCCGGATGTCAGCTTTATCTCTCGGCTCAGAATACCCCACTGCCAAGGAGGCATGAAAACTGATAACGAAAAGAGGCATATAACGCTGGTGAAAACGGGGACGCACTCTGTTATGGTAAGGCTCAAAATGATCCAGTTTATGTTTAGTTATGTTTAAAGGAGGCTCAATAACTTTATTCCTGCAATAAAAGCCCGGAACAAATAAAAATAGTGTGATAAGAAGAGATGCTCGGAAGTTGGATGCAGGTTAAATTCCGTTTAGTTTTGTTTTTTTGCCTTTGGGAATATTATCGGAGAAATGACTGGTATAAGAAACTTTTCGTTAGCCTTCATATGATCTAGTATTTGCTGTGAGAAACCGCGTTCGCTATTGTTAAAGCCCTAACTCCGCCGTGATTTGCCGATCAGTGTTATCTGCCCTATTAGCGTTTGAAATTTAGACTTTTTTTTGTGGAGATATGTTTCGGAAATTCGCATTGTGTGCGTTATTTGGAGCTCTACGGGTCGTTTTACACGTGGGACTGGATTGTCTTTGGGCGCAGCTGCCGGTGTAGGTGTGATAATTGCATACGAATCTCGCGATGATCAAACCAATTAACAGACCTGCAATGAAAGCTCTTTGTCCACCGAGGGAGCTTGCACACAAAGATAATGCATTGAGCGGGAGAGAAGAGTTGAGAAGATGCAGACAATGTAAATTCACCGAAATCCGAGCCCAGCCAAATAATATGAAGCCCATTTTCATCGCACAGCGTTTGGCCCATCTACCGTGTGCGGTTGTTGAATAATTCATAATAATGGTGACCGACTGGAAACCGTTAGGTTATGGAAAATTTATACACCCATTATTGTGTATAAATATATATGAGAGGTAGACTGACCATCTCTGTATGCACATACTTTGTCAGCACGTTGCTTAGCTGAAGCTTGCGATGGGCAGAGGTCATTAAAGGGGGAGATAGGACAGGTGTTATTGTTGCCTCAGTATGCATGAAATAAATGTGGACTGTAGATTCTGTAAACCTCAACAATGAGGATTTTGTTAATCTTCAACTTCTCTCTATTTTGTTTTATTTTTATTTTTTTACTCCTACTATTTGGCTGAATTGAATCACCTCTCAGAGATCACTTCCCAGTCAGACAGAATGGGGCAGTCTGTTTCCTGGTTTCTGTGGTGGCTAATACTGCTCATGCAAGCATTTTTTCTTCTGTTTTTTTTCCCTCCCGGATAAAGTTCTGTTTTTGTGTGAAGAACTGGAAAAAGAATCCCTTTCTGTATGACTGAGCTTATTTTTATTTTTCAGAAAGATCTGCCTCCCTTGATTCTGAGAATAAAAGATTTAATGACTCATATTAAAGTCATCATGAATGGTCCAGTTCCAGATTTAAATGAAGTGTATCAAAGTGGAACAGTATTTATTCTAAATAAGTCACACAGCATTACTTTAACTGATTAACTTCCCTTTTTTTTCTCATGTGACAAAATCTCAGGAAGTACTGAGACCAAAAAATAGCTCAGCTAAGTAAAATCTGCATTAATGCTGCATAGCTGCCTTTGTTGCCTGGTGGTGTTGTCTGTGTGAAAGCAACTGCAGTCCCTTTAAATAAAGATTGACTCATTATAGATATTTATACTCAGAGATTAGTGGTGAGTGAGTGTATATACTTATGTACTCACTTTATCACCTTGCTAGTGTTGTATTGGACACCCTTTTGCCTTCAGGGCTGCATTAATTCTTCATGCCATATATTCAAAAAGATGGTGGAAAGATTCCTCAGAGATTTTGGTCCATGTTAACAGGATAACATCACAAAGTTGCTGCAGATTTGTCAGCAGCACATCCATGATGACAAGCTCCCCTTCCACCGCATTCCAAAGGTGCTCTATTGGATTAAGATCTGTTGACTGTGGAGGCCATTTGAGTACAGCGAAGTCACTGACGTGTTCAAGAAGCCAGTTTGAAAAGATCTGAGCTTTGTGTAATGGTGTGTTATCCTGCTGGAAGCAGGCACTACCACCAAACTGAACCACTGATACAAGGCAGGTTGGATCCATGCTTAAATGTTGTTTGCGCAAACCATCTGAATTTTGCAGCAGAAATCAAGGGTCATCAGACCAGGTGATATTTTTTTAATCTTCTATTCTTCAGTTTTGATGAGCCTGTGTGAATTGTAGCCTCAGTTTTCTACTCTTGGCTGCACCCAGTCTGGTCTTCTACTACTGGATCCCATCTGTTTCAAAGTACTAAGATATCTTCTTTGTAACATTTGGTTATTTGAGTTACTTCCTATCAACTAAAAGCAGTCTGGCCATTCTCTTCTGATCTCTGGAATCAGCAAAACATTTTCACCCAGAGAAATGCCACTTTTCTCCTTTTCAGATCATTCTCTATAAACCTTGGTGATGATTGAGTGAGAAAACCCCAACCGATCAGTAGTTTCTGAAATGTTCAGACCACCTGTCTG